>VZTO01018434.1:89174-100523 GCA_013400615.1 Syrrhaptes paradoxus | reverse complement strand
GCAGCCCCATCCCCGGCGGTACCGGCATGCCCCGGTCACCCCTTCCCCGACGGTTCCGCTCTGCCCGGGTCATCCCTCCCCCGTCGGTGCCGGTGTGACCAGCGAACCCCCCGCCCCGACGGTACCTGCGCGTCTCCCGCCCCCGCGGGTACCGGTGCGCACCCCCCCAGCACGGCGGGACGGTACCGGCGAGCCCGGGCCCTGTCCCCCGCCCCCCCAGGGCGGTCCCGCTGCTCCCCAATGCGGACAGACCCGCACCCGCGGGGGGTCCCGGCTCCTCGTCCTCCCTATTACCGCACCCGCGGACGCCTCCGCAGCCCCACCCTGCCCAGGTGCGGTTTGTGGGGTGGGCAAAGGCTGCGAAGGGGCAGAAACCCCCCGACGGGCAGAGCCGGTGGAGGGTCCCCGGCCCCGGAGACCCAGCGGAGCGCTCGGGGCGGGCGGCCGCGCACCTCGGGGGGTTTCCATCTTTCCCCGTCACCCCCGGGGCCCGGCAGCCCGCGCTGGGGCCGGGGATGCGCAGCCCCCCCCACGCTGCGCACCTGCGGAGGAGCGGCGGCCCCGACGGGGTGGTGCGGTGGGAATGAAAGAAGCGGGAGGCAGCTGGACTTCTCCGAGTAGTTGGGTTTTTTTATTGAAAGATGTGAGAATTCATCAAAACTGAACAGACAGATACCCGAGTAACCAGCACGTTGCAAATCATGTATCTTTTTATTTTAAAACAAATATAGAGCACAGTCCTGTGATATTTAAATTTATTATACTTTTTTTTTTGTTTTGGAGTGAAAAATAAAAACCTGAGGTTTATTCCTGCATTCTCTATACCCCGCGCTGTAGCGATATTTTAGTTAAGTTTGGGATTTTTTTTTTTTCTCTTGCAAAAGTCCGTTAAAGAATTGAACTCTTAGTTTCAACAACTCCAAAAATTGTTTTACCGGTGGCGCATGATTGTCCTAGAGAACAGGCGGGATAAACAATATTTTAAAACACAGTTAAAGAAACCAATATCTCCTTCAATCACAAAGAGCTAAATAGTTTTCATTTACAATATATATGTTCATGTAAAATGAAAAAAAAACAAACAAAAACCAAAAAAACTTAAATGCGATGAGTTAAACTCTAAATATTATGTACACACCAATGTACAACTCTGAATAAATTAATACCAATTTGCATATTCTGGGATCCTTATAGATTATTTACACAAATTACCATTTATTTCATAAATATCTGCCTGGGTACCTGCAGGGCTCCCCCCGCCGTACCAGCTCTGCGCGGCGGCGGCTTCCGAGGCGGTTTGTTTCCCATGTTTCGTTTCTAATTTCTATCTTTTCATTACTTTTTTTTCTCCCCCACCCGCTTGCACAGATGATGTTTCAGCCTCGTTCACCTCCTCAGGGCTGGGACCGGGGCCACCCACCCCATCCATCGGGTGCCTCCGCTCCAGCTCATTGCCCCCCCGAGAGTTGCCCAGTGCCCAGAGCAGGGGAGCAGAGGGACTGGGGGACTCCGTGGCCTCACTGGAGCGGGGGGAGCCACTCCCAGCCCCACAGCCGGGGAGGTGGGCGAGCCCTGCGCTCCCACCGCTCACTCCTGGCTCTGGGGCAGTGGGTCCGCTTGGCCCGTGGGGCTCCATCCCTCTGCTCCAGTGACCCCCATCCGCTGCACCCCTCGCTCTGCAATAAATATTGATACTGTGCTGTACAAAATACCAGTGCTTCTCTGCCCCCCCGGGAGGGCTCGCTGCCCACCCCGCCGGTCACTTGGGGGACTCCCTGCCAGGTGACAGCTCCCGCTGGCTCTCCAGCCCGCTCACCAGTCTCTGGATATTTTGCAGTTCGTTGAGGGATTCCTTCAGGGAGCCCTTGGGGGAGGTGGCAGGGCGCTGGCTGCCCCCCTTGTGCAGGGACACCTCGGGGAGGGGGCTGGACTCTCGGCTGCTGCCGGCTTTGGAGCCCTCGGAGCCGGGGTTGAGGCTGGTGGGAAGGCCGGTGGTCAGCAGGTTGGTACTGGGAGGAATGGTGACCGGGAGCTGGTAGGGGCTGAAGCGCAGGCGGGGACGGCTGCTGCCCAGGAAGGGGTTGCGGGAGAGCGGCCCGGCAGCTGCCGCGCTGGTAGCCGGCATGGCTGAAGCGGCCGCCGCGGCTGCCGCCATGTAGGTGTAGGGGTAGGGGAAGAGTCCGCCAAAGGTGGGCATCGGGATTCCCTGCGGAGAGAAAGAGAAAGAGGGGTGAGAGCCTTGCTGACGCTCTGTGGCATCGTCCCTCCCGCCTGCCCCCCCCCAGACAGTGTCCCCTGAGAAAGCCGAGGCAAAGCCACATGCCCTGGTGTCACCCTAAAAACACAGAGTGGGGACAACCCTGCGGGATGGGCTCAGGAAGGGGGTACAGCTGGGGACCCCCATCCACCCTGCACTGATCCAGGATGGTGCCACCAGGTCCCTGGGACCTGCCCTGTCCCTGTCCCTGCGCCTCCCCACATGCTGCGTGTCCCCATCTGTGCAGCATCACAGACCTTTAACCACATTAAAACACATTGTTAAGCAGGATCGATAAATTAGGGGAGTTCAAAGACATCTTGATACATTTCATCAGAGGGCTGGTGAAGGCAACGCGAGCGCAGGCGCTGGGGGAATCATTTCAGGGCTGGCAGGGGGACGGGGGGGCTGTGGGATAGGGACAGCCAGGTCAGGCAGGGCCACAGCTCCCGACTCTGCCCCTGCCTTGGGGGAACAGTATCAGCTACAAAAAAATCAAGATTTCAACTCAAACCAGCCCTGAAGCCAACCCTCCAAACATCCCCCACGTCCTGCCTGTGCCACACTAGGCAGCACGTCCAGTGTCACTTCCTTGTCCCCAGCGGCTGCAGGGAGCACAGGGAAGACTGGGGACACCAACAGCTCCTGACCTGTCCTGGAGCCACCCCGCATGTCCCCACACTGGGGGTGACACCAGCTGGGCATCATGGAGCTTTAGGGAAGGACACGGAAAGGACAGCCCAGGGCCAGACAGACAGTGGGGACAGGGACACGGGGTGGGCATGGGGGCTTACCTGAGAGGCCAGCATGTGCTGGGAGAGGTGGAAAGGGAAGGGGGTGGCTGTCCCCGCGGCACCCGGGGCGGATGAGAGGGCTCCATTCTCCAGGCTGCTCCCGCCGGTCACCGAAGCCAGCAAGTGTCCCATGCCCATGGCAGAGAAGGCTCCAGGGGCCATGGCGAACTGTCCAGGGTGGATGAAGAGGGGCTGCCCCGTGCCCAGGGGGCTGAAGAACTGCTGCCCATGGAGACCGGAGAGCGCCAGGCTCTGCAGGTGCCCGGCACTGAGGTGTGGGGGGCTGTCCGTGTGCACCATCAACGGGGCAAACGCCTCCTTGCCCAGCCCGCCGCCCTCCACGTCCTTCTTGCTCAGCTCCGGCTCTTTCCTCCGTCCTTCCACTTTGTCCTTCTCCAGGCCTCGTGCACCAAACAGACCCTCACCGGGACCCTCCCGGGGGGACACGCCATCCTTGACCTTCTCCGGGCTGCGCCTCTCCTTGCTGCGCTCCTCCGGGCAGCGGGGGCTGCCGCGGGGTGTCACCTCCTCCCCGCCGGGGCTGGCTGCCACTGCCGGCTGCTCCTCGGGTGCCTTCTCCACCTCCGCGTCGCTGTCGGCCCCGGGCTTCTCCTCTGCAAGGGGATGGAGGGGCAGGGGGTCAGAGCAGAAGCACCCAGGGGAGGCGAGGAGGGGGTCATTCATGAGAGCCCTGGCATCAGGGAGAGGCTGCGGCAGCAAAATCCCGATGGTTATGAATGGGAGAAACTAATTTCGGGGGCAGAAACGGAGCCATCGTGCCGCAGTCGCTCTGGGGAAAGGGGATTAACAAGAGCAGCCCTGTTGCTCTGCCAAACAGGAAAAACATGTTGGATGGAGGACCAAAATCTGTTACAGCATCCCTCTGGTTAGCTGGGGAGCAGGGGACGAAGAGGGAGCGGGCGGGCGGACAGCGCTGGAGGAAATGGTCCTGTATATATTTAATTACATGGAGCGGAGCGACGGCGCGACATGGATTTATTCCAAATGCACAGGTTGAGGCAGGTTAAAGAGGAGGTTTTAAGGCAAGAGGTATGGTACTGACTTTCCTAAAGGGAGCCTTAATTTTAAAAAAACCCATCGAGCTCGCAGACGAGGAAGGGGGACAAGAGGCGAGGGGATGGCGAGGGCAAGGGGAGCAGAGCCCCTGCCCGACCGGCTCCCACTAAACGAAAAAAACATTTTGATGCGGGTTAGATGAAGCTCTGCAGGCTGGGGCAAATATTCGGGGAAGCCTTTGAAAGAGGAGAGGGGTGTAATAAACCCTCCCACCAGCTCGCGGAGGGGGTGTTGCAGTTTTCATGAAGGTTTGCAGGGAACTGGGCTGGTGGAAAGTTTAAAGAGCAGATTGATAGTGCGGCAAGACAAAACCCAGCCTCTAAACACTGCAACATGGGGATTGCTAGTTTATTTTCATTTACTAGCTTGAAGCCCTGGAGTTACAACATTTTCCCCCTTTCAAATGTATTAATTCTTTTTTTTTTTTTAATCTTTTTTTTTCCAGGGGAGTCTGAGCTAGCCATGAAAGGCAGGGCACACACCAGTGAGGAGCTGGGCAAACGCATCCAGCACACGGGCTGCTTTGCCGTTTCTCCGTGTTTACACTAATGTATAAACAGGAAAACATTGCAACCCAGGAATGCCATTCCCATTTGCTCTGTTCTTGTCCTTTCAATCCTCGAGTTCCTTTGTGCCCATCCCCATCATTTTTTCCCCTTTGGTTTCCCTGAAGAAATCAGCACCCACTGTCCCCGAGTGGCCAGAAATTTGACATTTGGGGAAATTTGGGAACCGTGCCTCCCTCCAGCCTCTCCAGGGGAGAGCGATAGTGGGACACAGGGCCGAGCTGGGGGGAGGTCTCCCCTTTACCTCTGCTGCTGCTCTTGAGGCGCAGGGGGCTGGGGAGGGCCCCCACGGGGGAGTGGAGGGCGTCACGCACGGCCGAGGGCTCACAGGACGAGGCATCGGACTCGCCGCCGTCGCGGTCAGGCTTGCAGGGCTCCTCGTACATCCGCAGGGACGGCAGCGAGAGCTGCTTCCTATGGGGTGGGGGAAAGAAGCAATGTCAGGCACCATCCAGCCCTCCGTGGGCACAGAGCGGTGGCTGCGCGGGGGCAAACAGAGGGACACCCCTTACCTCTTCTCCCGCCGGCCATTGCCTGTGTCCCGAAAGCCCTTGGCGAAGGGGTTGTTATCGATTTTCAGCTGGGTGATCTGTGGGGTGGGGGGGAGATGGAGAAAAATGGTATGAAGCCCTGCCTGCCCCCTCCCCTTCTCCCCGCCGTCGGGGAGCCCAGGGTGAGCTGAGCAGGCTGCAAAACGCGGCTCAGCCCCGCTTTAACACACCGCATGCTTTATTAAAAATGATGCTGAGGTTTAGGCTTGAATTATTAATGAAGGCTTAATGATAGGAAGTTATTTTTCACGGCCCCCCGGAGGGAAGATGGCGACGAAGCCGCGCGGCGCTGGTTAAAAGCTATTCTTATCCCTCCCCGCCACCGGCTTCTGGGGCCGGCGACATTAGGGCGCTCAATAATGCATGGCTCTGAAATACGGCCCCGAGAGGGGGTCTGCGAAAAGGCATGGCTGCCTGGCCCCTCTGCAACCCCCCCCTAGCCGGCCATCCCGGGCCGCCCCATCCAGCAGCATCCCCCCCACTCGACGGGGCCCACCGGCCAGCGGCTGCCCCGCGCAGCTTGCGGCGGGCGAGCAGACAAAGTGCTCTTTAATCGATTGTGACTCTTCGCCATAAACTTTACGAGGGAAACAAGCCCACCAGGACCCTCAGACAGAGCTGTCAATTAGCATCAGCAGCCAGGGGTGGAGGTGGGGGGTCAGCTTTTGGGTTAAAACGCGCGCGCGCACACACACATACAACCCTTGGAGGGGCCGGCAGAGGCTCTGTGCTCCCCACCGGGTTCTCCTGGCTGCACTGCTCGCAGGGCGACACTTGCTAAATCACGAAAGCAACTAAAATTAGCTTATCTGGCTCTATTTTTTCGCTCCTCCCCAGCTCAGGGCACCTTCTCCCATGAGGCTGCCCAGGCCTGCATCAAAGACTCCCCATGGCCCAGAAAAGGTGTGACAAAGTCCAGGAGGAAATTATTAATAGTAATAATAGAAATATGAATAATAGCATTCGTATTAGCAATAATAATTGTAGTAATATGAAGGGTGCTTCCTGCTCTGAGGGCTTGGGGGATTTAACCGTTCTCCTGTTGCTGCCTTTTGGCCATTCTCCCCAAAAATGTCTTGACACACACACAAATACACCCTAATACCGGGTAAGGGATGGGACAGGGGGGAGAGAAGGGGTAAGTGCAGGGGTAGGGGATGAGGAAGGGACAGGGGACAGGAGACAGGGGACAGGGCAGGAGGGGGGACAGAGAGAGGGCAGGGGCTGCCCGGCCATACCTTGTCGTTCTGGTAGGCGGTGACGGCGATGAAGTCGGTTTCGGGGAACACATAGGTGCGGAAGGTGCTGTAGGGCAGCTTGAGGATGTCGTTGGCCCGGACTATGTGGAACCTGGGCTGGTACTTGTGCATGGAATTCAGGATGGTCTGGGGGGGGGCGAGAAACCACAGCCCACGGCTGCCGTCAGCCTCACTATCCACATTACACGCATGTCCAACTACCTCCCTAAAAAAACCCCCACTTTTATCCCAAAAACAACCCCCCAAAAAATACAAATTCACCATGAGAAAAGAATGCCGGTGGATAACAAAGAGGAATTTTTCTTTTTTTTTTTTTTTTTTTTTTTCTGTTTATGCCATTGCACGATCTGCCCCCAAATAAGGTCGGGGAAGGCAGGCACAGCAGCATCTTTTGCGGGTGTTAAGAACAGCAATAAAGAAGCAAAAGGGATCTCCCCGTTTTATTACAACCCTGCAAATGCGAGGCGAGTTTTCGACACATTTCTCCCCTCTTTTCCTATTTCCGTCCTTTAAAAAAAATATTCTACCTCACCACCACAAAAAAAAATAAATTAATAATGTTAAAAAGCCTCTCGATTCGTGTCGGTGGCGGCAGCAGCCTGTGCCAGCCACAGCCAGCGCCTGAAACGTGAAAGGAGCGTTTCACCATGAGCCACGGTAAATTTATGTCTTGGAGCAACGCTGCAGAAGGAACAGACATTTTTTTTTTTTCCAACCAGGTGTCTGAAAGCCTCACCAACACTCAAAGCCATTCTCTACCCTCTCGGTTGTTTTCTATTTTTTTTTTTCTTATTAAAAAAAACCCAAAAAAAGAACCCAAAAAGCACCCGAATCCAGCGCGATTTGGCTGAGGCTTTTCGGAAGCGGCGGAACCCCCCGAGCCTCGCCCCGGGGGCCGCTCCGACCCCCTGCCCCTCGCTGCCCGCACCGGCGACGTTTTCCTGCCCGATAGCGATGAAATAATTCCCCCAACCTGCTGTGGTCGGGCTGCAAGGCTGTATTCACTGCCCGGAATTGGTGGGGGAACGGCGAAAGCTTGAGTAATTATTGTCAAATAACGTCGGCCAAATGGCTAAATAATTATCACTTCATTTCGTTTTAGAAGGCAATAAAAAAGAAATCCCTCCTTTTTTTAGCCCCAGCAATAATCACCTGCTGATGAACTGTCGGATCGCTATTATATTGATATCACCGAGACGAGATTTATCATTAAAATGGTGCAAAAAAAGTCTCATTCAGGCGTGCAAATCTGTATTCCTTTAAAAAAAAATAATCATCCCTCTCTGACCAGATGGGCACTGGCTAAACCCTCATCCCCCAGATTTAACACAGTCCGGATTTTGGACAACGACAGATACCAGAAATCTTTAATTGAAGGAGGCGAACCGTTAAAAACGCTGAACCAAACTAGTTTTTCCCAGTATCACAAAAATGCTATTTTTTTTAGGCTCTCTATCGATTTACCTTGCTGTCTATAAATAACCTTGCAATATATTATTTAACAACGACTCTGTTTCCTGACTTAAAAACAAAAACAAACCCCAAAGAAACAACCAAAAAAAATAACCCACACCAAAAAGAGAGAAAAATGACCTGGGGAGCTCCGTGCTCCCACCTGAGCGCTGCGTCCCGCAGCCCCGCCGGCCTCGGCTCCCTGCGAATTCCCGCATCCCCAACGCTGGACGAGGAACTTTCCCTTTATCGCCCTAAATGCTCGTCCAGAGGCTAAAGATAGCCGCCTTGTGAACTGTGATTTTTTTTTTTTTCCCGTGCATCCATACAGGATCACGCTCCCCGTGCATTTTGACCCTGCTTTCTGCGGGTCTCTGCGAATTGCCAACACGCTTTGCTTTCTTTCTTTCTTTCCCTCTCTTTTTTTTGTTCATTTTTTTTCTGCTTTTGTTTGAGTTGCTGGGTTTTTGTCTTTATTTTGGGGTTTTTTAGTTTGGGGTTTTTTTTTTTTGTTGTTTGTTTGGTCGGTTTGGTGTTTTTGTTTTAGTTGGGTTTTTTTTGGTTTTTTGTTTTTTTTTTTAGGCTCAGGAAGGTGATGCAGATATGATCACAAGGGAAATAAATAGGGGCGTTTAGGAGCCTTTCAAAAGCAGTCAGTGCAGACCTGCGACTGCCAACGGCTCCGGCCCTTCTCCCGGCCGCGGAAACCCATCGCAGGTGCCGCCGCCTCCAGCTCCGTTCCCCCCGGCTCGCACCGACGGCCCCGGCTGCACCTGCCTGGCTGCAACCCCGCCGCCCCGTCGGGGCTGCCTTCGCCGCATCCCCCGGCTTCGGCCCCGCACATCCACCCCCCACGCCCCCCCCCAAATCCCGCACTCCGCAGAGCCCCGAGGGCCGGGGAAATGCGTCAGGACAGGCCGCGGAACCCGGGAGGGTCGGAGATGTGGGAGTCAAGGGGACCCCCAGACTGCCCGCAGCTCAACCCTCCCTTTTCCCGTTCACAGGACAGCAGAAGCTGTCCCTCGGTGCCGGTTAGGAGCAGGGCCAGGGGGGGCCGCAGGACAGCCAAGCCACCGCAGGGCCTGGCAAGGCCCCGCCGTCCAGCCCGGCCCCGGCTGTGCTATTGCCGAGGAGGGGGGAAAGCCGTTAAAACCCAAAGGCTCCCCCGGGCCGCCCCCCCGGGGCAGAGCAGGACCGGCACCGGGCAAACCCCACTCCTTCTCCGGGCAGTCCCTGCTCGGGGTGGGGGACTCCGTTCTGCCCCGCAGCCGCACTTACAAAGCCGTGCTTGTCCGAGATGTTGTTGGTGAGCTTGAGCTTGTGAAAGGCAACAGGTTTGGCCATCCACTGCTCCCCCGTGGCCGGGCTGTCGGGGTGGATGTACATGCGCTTGGGCATCTCCGGGTCGGCCTTGCCGGCCACCATCCAGCGGGAATTGTGGAATTTGTACCGGCAGTCGTCAGCCGCCACTATATCCATCAGCAAAATGTATTTGGCCTTCTTGTCCAGGCCGCTCACCCGCACCTTGAACGGGGGGAACATCCTCCTGCGGAGAGACCCACAGCGGTACCGGGCTGTGCCCACCCGCCCGCCGACCCCCCCGACGGCCGCGGCCCCGCCGAGCCGCCCCGCACCGCCCGGTCCCGGCCGCCGCTCCGGAACCACCATCTTTTAGTTCAGCTTCACTCCAGATTTCCAGCTTTTTTCACATCCCCCCTGCTTCTCATCCGCCGGGGGCAGAAAGCAAGGGGGGGAAAAAGAAAAAGCTCAAAAAAAAAAATTCCCATTCTGGGAAATAAGGGGTGAAAACGGATTGCACCCCATTTCCCCGCCCTCCGACGAGCCGCTCGCCCAACACCCGGGCAGCGGGGACCGGGGACACGGGCAGGACTGGGGACGATCCCCCGGCCGTGGGTGAAAGTTTGGCAGGAGGGAAGGAAGCGGCGAAAAGCGGCGTAAACAAATGCAGCGGGGGGATTCCGGGCGCTCAATTAGCGCGCACAAATTTAATTTGGGATCGCGCTCGGAAAAGTAATAATTCGGGGGTATGGGGAAAGCTCGGGCATGGGGGAGCAAACACCTCCGAAAAAAAACTCCAGGGATCGAAATTCCGCGAAATTTTTCGCGGATTTGGCGAGCACCGTGGGGGAGAGGGATGAAGCGGGGGACGAGGGGCACTGCGCGGCCGCTCAGGTGCGGGGCGGGTTCCGCGGGGCTCCGCGGTTCTTACCTCCCGGATTTAGTGATCACCATCTCGGTACCCAGCTTGTGAAACTGGTCCCAAAGCTCTTTGGCTTCCAACGTCACTTTGGGGTCATCTTCGACCTCCTCCTCGGGTTCCAGGCTCTTGAGGGAGCGCAGATGGGCGGCCTGGTGATGGTGTCCCAGGGCCGAGACGTGGAGCCCGGCCTCGGCCGCCCCGGCCAGCCCGGGGTCCGGCATGGGCTTTGCCAGCGCCGCCGGAGGCAGAGCCAGAGCGGGGAAAAAAGAAGGCTGGGCGGCTGCAAGGAAAGCGGACATGGGAAAGTCGGCCGGCCGGGGTGCGTGGAAAGGGTGGTAAGCCATGGCAGTCCCTGGGAAGGCTGGATCTCTCATCGGTGCATCCACAAATCCAGGAGAAAAAGAGGGATTCCCTTTATAAAAAATGCGTGTGTGCGATTTTTTGGTTTGTTATTTTTTTTTTCCTCTTACCCAGCGAACTCGCTCTGGAAGAGGAAGGAAAATCAACAACACACGCACAAAAAAGCCGAAAAACAGCGGAACGAGATCTGGGGAAGAAAAAAAAAAAAAAAAGAAGAAGAAGAAAAAGAAAAAAAAAAGAGGCAGTTCGCGGCTCCTGGATCTCCCGGTCTGCGGAGGGGAGACAGTAGGTCCTTATTTTTTGTGTTGTTGTTGTTGTTGCAGCAAAGCGAGGGGAGAGCGAGCGAAGGAGAGAGAGATCCCTCCCGGTAAAAGTCCTTCCCGACACTAAAATAGAAACAAAAGCCGGCGCGGGGCTGGGGGGGGCGGCAGTGCTGCTGGAACCTCACACCCCCGCGGGCCCTGGCTGCGCCCCGGCCCGGCTGCGCGCCCCGCGGACGGTGCTGGGGCGAGGGCTGCTCATGGCTCAGAAAAAAAAAGGAGCCCGCGGAGTGTGGAACAAGCCGGGGTGAAGATCTTGTCCCGATCTCTGTAAAACTGTGACTATCTCACATGTCCTTCCTGCTCTGATCCGCCCGCTAATGAGCCAAGCCCCCTTGATTGCTGATTTTACGCGTTTCAGACCAATTGTGGATCTGCATAGGCGTGGTTTTGACAGCTCCGGCCAAAGCTCCGGGGCGCAGGGAGGGGGGGGGAAGAGAGGAGGGAGGGAGGAAGGGAAGAAGGGGGGGGAAAGAAGAAGAAAAAAAAAAA
>VZTO01018434.1:35107-85021 GCA_013400615.1 Syrrhaptes paradoxus | reverse complement strand
GGGGGGGGGGGGATCATGCAAATCCCTCTGTTTAAAAAACTTCCATTTGAGAAAGTGTGTCACATCCCGGAGCGGGCGCGTAATCCCCGCGCTAATGGCATTACCGCCGCCTCAGCGCCGTCATGGGATGGGGCTGGGGGGCCAGCACCCCCCTCGCCCACCGCCACGCGTGACCGCGGTCCCGCTTCCCTGGGGGGAAATGGAGCCGCAGCAGAACCCCCCCCGCGCTCCGTCGGGGCGGGGACCCCCGAGGGCGGTGGCGGCCCTGTCCCCCTTCTTCCCCCCCCCCGGCTCCGGGGGCTGTACCGGCGGTTACGGGTTTTTGGGGTCCCGTTTTCCGCCCGGGTTTCCCGAGAGAAGCCGGTCCCGGGGTGGCAGAGCGGGAGAGCCGGGGCTGGGCGTCGGGGTCGGTTCATCTCTTAAATAAAATAGTTCAGTGAACGGCGTTATTTGGTAAAACAATGCTGTTGGGGTCCCCCGTCCTCCCGCCACACCGGTTCCTCTGTGGGATTAAAAGTGTGGATTTGGGACCACCCGACCCACGCCAGCCCCCAGCTCTGCTCTGGAGTCTTGGCGAAATGGGGTGAAAACGGGCAGAAACGGGGGCTCTGGGGGAAGGGGTGCTGCGGTTCTTTGGTGAAAACAAAAAAATCACAGGGGTCTGCCACTGCCCCCCCAACCCCTTCAGGGACCCCACCTGTGCCCGGGCAGCAAAACCCCGAAGGAGCCCCCGAGGGTGCAGAGTGTCCCCGGCTGGCTCCTGCCCTTCGGTTTCTCTCCCTCCTTCCTTTTTTTTTTTTTTTTTTTTTTAAATTGTGCCTGGTGGGTACAAACCCCCCTCCTCCTCTGTTGCCCCTGGAAGGGGGAAGGTGCAGGGCAACCCCCAGCCCCATGGGGGTCACCACCCGGCCCCATCCCCTTTGCCTCCAGAACCCCTTTTTCTCTCTTTGGGGCTGGGGGTTTGGCAGAAGTTACAGCATCAAAGGGGGGGTGGCTGAGACGCCCCCAGGTGCGCAGAGCTGATCGGGGCGCACATCTCGGCCTGTCTGCTTCAGACGGGATCTGGGACCGGGTTTGAAATCACATCTGAAGCAGGATCTGACGCTGCTGTTCCCAAGTCACGTGAGTTGTGGTTTTGGTCTAGATTGGACTTTTAGGATTGCAGAAAATCACCGTCTCGTGTTTACAGGAGACTGCATTTCACTGCTGAGAAAATCAAAACAGCCAGAATAAATCATGGGCAGGAATATGCTTTCTTATTGCACCTGAAAGTTTCACAGGCATTTCATCACTAACAAATTTGACGGATGCCCAGCATGGCATGGAAGGACCAACGCTCATTGTTTTTATTCCCATTTCCTCAAAAATCCAGTGTTCCTCTGAGCCACTTTCTGCCAGAGGCACAGGAAGGTGGAGCAGGGCTCTGGAGGCAGGATGGGCTCTTCCCATCTTTTAATTTTTAAAACAACTCTGCAAACTCAAGCTGCCATGGAGCAACGCCCCGTCACAGCCTCGGCTCCAGCACCGTGCCCACGGAGGTCACCTCTGTGCTGTTTCATTTTCTCACTGCACATTTTTTTCCTTGCTTCTCTGTTGGTCCTGGCTTATTGTGCCAACCATCCTGGGGGACTTGGGGGGGTCTTGGTACCAGCATACAGCGAGCATGCCGAAATCTGCACCCCGAAGCGCCCGCTATCCCAGCTCCTCGCCTGCGAGCACTCTGCAGATCGCTCTCCGGGCGTGTTTTCCATGGATACCCCAACGGAGGCAGCACCAAATAACAAGTAGATAAACGGCCCCGACGCCAGGCTGCCGGCACAAAGCAAGCAATTGCCCTTCGTGCAGGTCACTAATCTCTTGACACATGGTCTTTGAGACCTGGGCCACGGGGAGAGAAGGCTGAAAGGGAAGAAAAGATAGTGGGGACAATGGCAGGGACTCCAGACAGCTAATAACCCCGCTCCCAGCTTTGTCTGGGTACACTCAGCCCTACGCTGGAATCAATTAATCTCAGCAGAAAAACCCACACTCCTGCACCGCAAAGGGGCCGGTGTCTGCCCCCACTGCGGGCGCCCCGGGAGGGTCCCGTCCCACCAGGCTGAGTGCAAGGCTTGAGCTGCTGCAGGTATTAATAGCCCCCATTTTGTAGCCAGCAGTAATTCCCTCCTGTTTTCCCCCTCCACACTGAAAACAAACCCTTCACTTGATCCCGTTTGTCCTCTCCAGTTGCCATCTGTCTTCCATCCTTCAAATCTCACCTTAAAAACAGCCCCTCTTGAGCAAATCCTCCCCGCCGGCCCCGCGCGCCGTCTCGCCCGGCGCAGGCCTGACGCTTCGAGCACTCATTGAAGTGAAGCGGATTTGAGAGCGCGCAGGACACGCTGGGATTAAGGCCACAGATTGCGCTCCCCGGGCTGCACCACGCCGGCAAAGCCAAGCCCCAGCCCCGTGGCTCTGCCTGCTCCCTCCGCTCAGCTGCTTCTCCTCTGCTCCAGTGCAGTGGGGCTCTGGTGCTGGCCAGCGCACCAGCATCACCGTCCCTCTGCCCTCCGTGTGCTGGTGGGGTGCAGGAAAGCACCGGAGCCCCCCTCCCCGCACGCCTGCGGGACCTTCCTCTGCAGGTGGGAGCAGGAGGATTCACCCCCAGAGCCCTGGGGAGGAGGCACGGGGGGGTTTCAAGCCAGTGGGGCTGGTGTTTGCACAGGTGCAGAGGCATCCTGGGAGCACAGCCCAGTTACTAGCCCAGGATTCGATTTTAGGTTCGGGATTGAGACCCAGAGTGGTCAATGGTCTGTTCCGTAACATACACAGCATGCCCAGTATATAGGTGAGGGCCCTCCGGAAGCTCGTCCCTTTTTGTTCCGGATCCCTGTTGCTCTGGGTCAGCTCTTTCCAGGTCGGCTCTCTTGGGGTGGTCCCTCTCTCTGGGTCGTCTCCCTCCCTTGGTCAGCCCTTGGTCTGGGATGCTTGGGCTCTTACCTCCATTCCGGGAGTGTGGTTTCAGGATTCTCCCTGCTCCGGGATCGTTAGCCAGGAACGGGCTGAGTCTTGGTCCCAGCCAAGGGTAAACCCATCACAGTCCTTGTGTGGCATCCGCTGCACCTTGCTGCACGCTGTCCCACCTCCCCATGTGCTGTCCCACCCCGCAGCATGCTGTCCCGTAGCACCCCAAGGCAGGTTGTCCCTGGCCAAGCCCTGGCTCAGGTGCACATCAAAGCACCGGCAGTGTGAGTGCTCAGAACCCCAGCAGCCAGCTCGGAGCGGACAGTGCCTGCGCAAATGTTCATCAGCAGCTTTTCTCAATTCCAAAGAAGAGCAGAATTGACCAGAAACTCCTTCCTAAGGGAAGGACCCCTGGCCGGCAGAGGGGCTGCAGCGAAGAGCCCGCACATCCCCTGCAGCTTCACGGGCTGGATCGGACCAGCGCATCACCGCCTCCCTCCATTTTAGCACCAGTACGGCATTACCCCTTGTTCCCTGCAGCCCTTGCTGTGCGGGTCACCTGCTCCCATCCAAATCTTGGTCTTCTTCAGACAAACCCCACCCCGCAGGGCTTTGTGGGCACAGAGGAGAGCTCAGACACGACCACAGCTGAGCCAAACCCTGGGAGCCGGTGAGATTCCTGCTGGAAAATGAACCCCCACGATCTCAAAGCCAGTCGCATGACCCGCAGCAGAGTGACGCACGGTGCGTTTCGGTTGAGACTGGCAAGGGCAGCCCTGGTCCTGCCCTGCTGCCCCCGACACCGTGGACTACCAGGAGCTGGAGTCTCACGGTCCGGCCACCCGCTGAGTGGGACAGTGGCATCACTCCCACATGACAGCTGGACTTTCCCCTTTTGACAGCAAAAGGAACAAAACTCAACGTACCTTGAGAGGTGGCTGCAACGTGGACATCCCTCATGTGGGACCAGAGGCCGTGGGATGTACCTGNAGCACCAAATAACAAGTAGATAAACGGCCCCGACGCCAGGCTGCCGGCACAAAGCAAGCAATTGCCCTTCGTGCAGGTCACTAATCTCTTGACACATGGTCTTTGAGACCTGGGCCACGGGGAGAGAAGGCTGAAAGGGAAGAAAAGATAGTGGGGACAATGGCAGGGACTCCAGACAGCTAATAACCCCGCTCCCAGCTTTGTCTGGGTACACTCAGCCCTACGCTGGGATCAATTAATCTCAGCAGAAAAACCCACACTCCTGCACCGCAAAGGGGCCGGTGTCTGCCCCCACTGCGGGCGCCCCGGGAGGGTCCCGTCCCACCAGGCTGAGTGCAAGGCTTGAGCTGCTGCAGGTATTAATAGCCCCCATTTTGTAGCCAGCAGTAATTCCCTCCTGTTTTCCCCCTCCACACTGAAAACAAACCCTTCACTTGATCCCGTTTGTCCTCTCCAGTTGCCATCTGTCTTCCATCCTTCAAATCTCACCTTAAAAACAGCCCCTCTTGAGCAAATCCTCCCCGCCGGCCCCGCGCGCCGTCTCGCCCGGCGCAGGCCTGACGCTACGAGCACTCATTGAAGTGAAGCGGATTTGAGAGCGCGCAGGACACGCCGGGATTAAGGCCACAGATTGCGCTCCCCGGGCTGCACCACGCCGGCAAAGCCAAGCCCCAGCCCTGTGGCTCTGCCTGCTCCCTCCACTCGGCTGCTTCTCCTCTGCTCCGGCGCAGTGGGGCTCTGGTGCTGGCCAGTGCACCAGCATCACCGTCCCTCTGCCCTCCGTGTGCTGGTGGGGTGCAGGGAAGCACTGGAGCCCCCCTCCCTGCACGCCTGTGGGACCTTCCTCTGCAGGTGGGAGCAGGAGGAGTCACCCCCAGAGCCCTGGGGAGGAGGCACGGGGGGGTTTCAAGCCAGTGGGGCTGGTGTTTGCACAGGTGCAGAGGCATCCTGGGAGCACAGCCCAGTTACTAGCCCAGGATTCGATTTTAGGTTCGGGATTGAGACCCAGAGTGGTCAATGGTCTGTTCCGTAACATACACAGCATGCCCAGTATATGGGTGAGGGCCCTCCGGAAGCTCGTCCCTTTTTGTTCCGAATCCCTGTTGCTCTGGGTCAGCTCTTTCCAGGTCGGCTCTCTTGGGGTGGTCCCTCTCTCTGGGTCGTCTCCCTCCCTCGGTCAGCCCTTGGTCTGGGATGCTTGGGCTCTTACCTCCATTCCGGGAGTGCAGTTTCAGGATTCTCCCTGCTCCAGGATCGTTAGCCAGGAACGGGCTGAGTCTTAGTCCCAGCCAAGGGTAAACCCATCACAGTCCTTGTGTGGCATCCGCTGCACCTTGCTGCACACTGTCCCACCTCCCGATGCGCTGTCCCACCCCGCAGCACGCTGTCCCGCAGCACCCCAAGGCAGCATCTGCAGCTTGTCCTGGGCCAAGCCCGGGCTCAGGCGCACATCAAAGCACTGGCAGTGTGAGTGCTCAGAACCCCAGCAGCCAGCTCGGAGCGGACGGTGCCTGCGCAAATGTTCATCAGCAGCTTTTCTCAATTTCAAAGAAGAGCAGAATTGACCAGAAACTCCTTCCTAAGGGAAGGACCCCTGGCCGGCAGAGGGGCTGCAGCGAAGAGCCCGCACATCCCCTGCAGCTTCACGGGCTGGATCGGACCAGCGCATCACCGCCTCCCTCTATTTCAGCACCAGTACGGCATTACCCCTCGTTCCCTGCAGCCCTTGCTGTGCGGGTCACCTGCTCCCATCCAAATCTTGGTCTTCTTCAGACAAACCCCACCCCGCAGGGCTTTGTGGGCACAGAGGAGAGCTCAGACACGACCACAGCTGAGCCAAACCCTGGGAGCCGGTGAGATTCCTGCTGGAAAACAAACCCCCACGATCTCAAAGCCAGTCGCGTGACCCGCAGCATAGTGACGCACGGTGCGTTTCGGTTGAGACTGGCAAGGGCAGCCCTGGTCCTGCCCTGCTGCCCCCGACACCGTGGACTACCAGGAGCTGGAGTCTCGTGGTCCGGCCACCCGCTGGGTGGGACAGTGGCATCACTCCCACATGACAGCTGGACTTTCCCCTTTTGACAGCAAAAGGAACAAAACTCAACGTACCTTGAGAGGTGGCTGCAACGTGGACATCCCTCATGTGGGACCAGAGGCCGTGGGATGTACCTGGTCCCCGCTGCCGTGTCCTGCCCATTCCAAGGAGGGGTTTGGCGGGGGTGTGCAGGGTAGGGAGGGATGCAGGGCACAGGGCTGGCTCCTCGCCCCCGGCTGCAGGTGCTGCCTCTGGTTTTCTGCTTGAATGACGCCACGGGTCTGAACGGGGCTCGTAACCTTCAGCCCGCAGCGAAACCCTGCCAAAGTCCTTTCCCCAGGTTGTTCAGAAACGAAAGTGCTCACCCATCGGTTCTCCCCAGGACTGTTGGGTCTGGCACATCGCAGGGGCCAGCAAAATGCTGTGGTCCCCCCCACCTTGCTGGGGGATGCTCCCTCCAAACACATCGGTGGGTCCCTGTCCCCCCAGCCCTGAGGTGTATTTAAGTGAAGACACAATCCCTTCTTCCCCCATCCTGCTTCCATGATGTGGAGCAGGAGCGGAGCCCCAGGAGCCGGGAGTTCTCACCTCCCCAAAAAGGGGCCGGAGGGAGAGGGAGCAGGGTGGGAGCAGGATCGGTGCCCGGCTGGCAGCGGGCCTCTGCGTGGGCACGGCTGGCACCGGCCTTTTATTACCGTCCTATAATAATATTGTAAATACTCACTGGGAAGTAATTACATCCTATAAAAGAAGCAGCAGCCTGTGGTTTGAGCCAGGACCAGTTCATGACACTCGTTTTAAAGAGACATTTTGTGTCTTGTTTATAGATTAGATTTTAACCTGACAACCTTTTAACATTGTATTAAATTAGAAATTAACTTCGTATGACTGCTCACCGTATAATTGACCTACTGATAGGCTGAGCGCTACAGAATAGTTAAGATACCTTTCAGACGGCAAAGTTCCCAAGAATATTCAGAGCCTCCTCCTTGATCCAGACCAGGGCTTTGCTATTAATTAGTATTTACGGCCAGGTGGCAGAAACGCTTCTTGAGGAGCGAGGGCTGCTGGGGAGCAGCATCCCTCCTGCGCCATGCTGGGGTGAAACCCGACGGGATGGGGGTCAGGCTGCAAGCCCCCGACCCTGCCCATTGCAGCGACCACCCAGCAAGGCCAGTGGCCACCCTCCTGCCGTCACCCCAGCCAGAGCTGCCAGGAGATGAACCCGTTGGGGATGGAGCTTTGAGAGATCTGGGTGCTGCAAGGCGCTGAGTGCACGCGGGGAATCGCTGAGGATCCGCAGTTCCCAGCAGCTCCCGGGCAGGGACGGGCAAGCGGCACGGCTGCAGCCTCTCGTCTCCGTCGGACTCTGTTCTCGCCAGCTCTGCTCCTGCAGACGGAGAGCACAGAGCTTGGAGAGGGGGTTCGTGCAGTCACCAGGACAGAGGCGCAGCCGCTGCAGACGCGCTTGTCCCAGTGCCTTTTCCATCTGTGAAACAGGCCAAGCAGTGGATTCAATTATTTTTTTCCTAGCACACAAGCCACTAATCATTTACCCCTCATCTCCATAACTTTTGTTCCCATTTTATCCAATTAAAATTCAGGGGGGGGAAAAAAAAAGTTTCATTTTCTCTTTTTGCAATCACAAAGCCCCATCTCAGCTCCGTTGGCTCGCTAATTGTAAGCACTCAAATGGCCGGGTTTAAAGTTACACTTAGCAGCTGTGAAACATTAGGGTGAAGTGATTACAACCTACTGGAGGATACCGAACATTTTTACAATATCTCAGGAGCATAAGGGAAAGACAACAGGAAATGGCGCAAACTTTCCTACCCTGCACAGCAACAAGGCAAGAGTGCAGAAGCGAGAAAATAAAACGTAGAGGCGCAGACGCCGTTTGGATCCTCGAAAAGTTCCTAAGGAAGGTCTGGGGAAAGCACTGTGGGTTCACCCCCGTGCTCAGGGGGTCAGAGGGGACGGGGAGCTGCATTTGGGGATTTCACAGCTGCACTTTGCAGCAAAACCCTCCTCCAGGCTCTCCGTTGGGGACGGAGATCTCAGTGGTATTTTGTCCTTGGTCACTTCCCCTCGCTGGCCTTTGTCCCAGCCTCACCGCCAGCAAACATCGCCCTGGGCTGGACACCCTGGAGTGGGTAGATGGGCAGAGGATGGGGTTCATCAGCTCACCCTGGGCAGAGCATTGTGCTCCATCGGGGCTGAGCTTTGACAACAAAGCAAACGGAGCCCGAGCCCCACGCGCTCTGCAAAGCGCTGGGAAACACTGGTTAAGCCCAGGCCCTGGACTGGGTCTGAGATTTGATTTCATTTGAACTCCAAGCTGTCACATTTGGAGAACCTTTTGACTTTCCCCTTCTTTTCAAACAGTGAAACGTTCCCCTCCCGTGATTTAAGCGCGCTACACGCGTGTGTTTATTACAGAAACCAGGGTAGGATAAGAAAGCAATATTTCATGTTAATTCATGAAATCTGAACTCAACTTTTAATAGAAGAGCTCCACTTTATGCGCAGAGTGATATACAGTCCGCCCCGCTTTAAATGAGACATTTTGCCTTTTGAACTCCGCAGGAGGCCGCTGCTTACGACTACTGGAAACAGTTTAGAAACCTGCGAGCCCGGCGTGTCTTTCGGGCTCTTTTCGAGCCCGTGGTTTATATCATGGCACAACATTCTTGCTGGGCTGCCTGCGACCGCCTGCCAGCCGCTGCGTTTGAAAATCTGGCATTTCAGAAACTCACCTGGATTATTTCCACAACGATGGGAGACACTCGTCCAAAATCCCTCAAAGACCATGAGCCTCTGGCTATTTTTGCTTTAAGTGGGGTTTGGATCCAGTCCCTAGACTGAAAACGCGGCTGCATTAAAGTCAGGGGCAAACCTCCCTTAGGAGCAGCTTCTAGACATCATCACGGAGCAGCGATGTTCTCTCCCGGTGCCTGAAAAGAATATTGCTGCTGGGGTTAAGGCAGAGGAAAGGTGTTGTTGCAGGAAAGCACGGGGCACCCATGGGGGTGGAATGGGGGGCTAGAGGCAGGGGCCGTGGGTGGGAGCAGAGTAAGGCACACATGGAGGGGACACGTTGAATCAGACCCTATAGAGTTATCCTTGAACCAGACCCTATAGAATTATAATTGAACCAGACCCTGTAGAATTACTGTTGAATCAGACCCTATAGCGTTCTGGTTGGACCAGACCCTACAGAGTTCTCGTTGCAACACGCTCGCTTTTCCCTGGCTCACTGAAGAGCTGGAACTCGGTGGTTATTCTGCTGGGTCATCTGTGAAAGTATCAAATTAAAGTTAAATTAGCCAACTCATAGCAGTACTTTTTTTTTTAATTTTTTTTTTTTTTTTCCTAAGCTGTAGGCTTTCTTAACAGTTTGGCTACAGGGCTATCAACAGCAGGGAATGTAGGACATTCTTTTCAATGAACCAGACTGAAAATATTTTGGTACAGCCCCAGTTTGTGTTTTTTTTTTTTTTTTCTCCCCCCCCCCCCACCTTTAAACAAAACATCCTGATTCAAAGGAGCTTCTTGCAGACCGGGAATTTCCACATGGCCGTATTGCAGCACTTATAAAAAGTGATTTAATGCCTGCCAACAACAAATACATTTCCAATGACACCACTCGGCGTTATGCACTATCCTGCTTTGTGTGTTCAGCAGGAACCAGCGACCGAGCATCGGAGGCAGAGGAGCGAGCGGTTCTTCCCTCCTCTGCAAGAATTTTTGTCCCTTACGGCCTCTCCTTGGAAAGCCCGAAAGGAAACAAGCATCCCGGTGACAACACAATCCCTTCTGGATGTGTTAATCTGGATTTTGTTTGAACTTTTGGAGCTGACCTTGGCTTGAACCGTGTTAAAAATCCCGGCTGCTGTGGACTGACGTGACCCTGCGGTCCCACTTCTCCGCGGTGCCAGCCCTACCCGCAGCCCCTCACTTCAAGCCATTATTTTACAGACATAAAAGAACCATAGCATTACGGTAGATCTAGCCAGCGGGCCGGAGCTGCGAGTACTTACTTACGGGCGAACTCTCCTCTGATTTCATCCCAAGGAAGGTTTTCTTTTTTCTTTTTTTTTTTTTTTTTCCTTGAGAAAGGACTGACTGAAAACCAAGCAAGAAACTGAAATTATTGCTGCAGACTCACAGTTTTTATTAGTGGTTTCCAAGCCTGAAGAGAGAGGGGAAAAAAAAAAAAAAGCTTCTGAGAGCTGAATCGCAGCATTAACAATAAAAAAACCAACAACAACAAAAATACCAAGCCCAAGACAGAATTTGGTATTTGGTGTTTGGGGCTGGAGGGGGAAGGGGTGGTGGGTTCAGCATCACTCAGCGCGGCTGGTTGAAGCTGTAAGAGCGCAAAAAGATTTGTGGGTTTAGACAGTTTCCTCTCATTGCCATGACTCAAACAGCTTCTATTAAAAACAAGTAGTGGGAAGGAAATTTCATAAGCTGACAGTCCCATCTCACCCTCTGCTTCTCGACGCAAGCTGGCCGAGATGTAGGAATGTGTGCGGTTACTACATGTGAGCCCTGACTCTCTACCGGCACAGTTCTGTGGCGCTGGTTGTGGCCACGCGCGGTCCGCAGGGTACGGAGGCTCGCAGAGCCCCGCAGATGCGACCCCCCCAACAGGACAGCCGCAGGTGGGGGTCTCTGCTGCCTGGTCCTTGTCCCACCGAAATCAGCGGGATGAAGAAGCGGAGCCCCGACCAACGAGAGGAGCTGGGGTCACGTACCCGACCGGAGATGGGTGTTGATTTTCAGGGTGCAAGAAACACCATCCCAGTCTCCCATTTTTACACCCCCGCACATGGGGATGGGAAAGCAGGGATGCAAAACCAAGCTAGGCTGGCTGCGTAACATCCACCGATGGCTTTAATTAAAGCCCTCAAGTTAGTAAATACACACGTAATTTGGTCCAGGAAGATACACGACGCCCACAGCCAGCCCAGGAACACTCCATGAACATCGCCATTTAAGCAGTTTCTTGTTTAACTTCGATTTATTCAATGACACATGCATTCCTGGACAGATATTTGAGTTCCAATGAACAACTTTTATAACCAAAGATGAGAAATTTGCGACTGTAGTTAGTCCATTACCTACGTTTCTAAAATACATGACTAGAAGAAAACCAGAGAAATAGAGAGAATTCTTCCAAAGAACCAAAAGAAAACATTTCCATTTGTAATACTCCTGGCATTGATGGGTATCAGTGGGGAAGGAGGGCAGCAAGGAGACGCAACGAGGGAGGAATAACATTATCAACCCTGTCCACAGAAAGTCCTCCAGTTTCCAGTCTCTCCAGTTCATTCGTTAATGCTCGGCACTTCTGCAAATGGCGACAGCTCCTCTGCGTTACAGAGATTCCCTTCATCTCTCAACACGAAAAAAGCAGAGGAACGGTTGTGAAACCATGTGCTTGACCGAAAATGGCTTAGAAATATTTCTCCTCAACCAACCTCTTCCTGAACACAGCGAAAAAAAAGAAGCCGCAGAGCTATTGGGATTGAAGACGGAGTCTCTTCATATTGCACAGGAACACAAAGTCAAGGTTTCGTGAGGATGTTTCAGGAAGGTTTCAGAGGCGTCGATATTTATCAGGGTAACGAGGACCATCCGGCGCAGGTGACAGACACATCGGGATGGTTGAGGCGGAGCGTTGGCTCGTTACCCTGCGTGGATCTCTCCGGGGATGCTCGGCTCGTTTAAGGGAATCCCGTGGGGAAAAGGCTGAGGGGCTGGTTTTCGTTAGTCGGGAGGGGCGATCTGTAGCCATCGAAGTTGCGGGGGATGCTGCCGCTGGTGGAACCCGAGCTGTTACTGAGCGTCTCTATGCTTCCCTCTCGCTGGAGCTCTGCAACGGGAAGAGAGAGCAGGTCCTGGTTAGCATTTTGGATAAACCCGGAGTGCCATTAGATGGCCGCTTTATTGACAAATCTGTTTATTGTATCCTTGCTCTAACATTTGCTCATCATCCATCTTTTCCGCGGTGATTTGCTGAATCACTCCAGAGGCATCCCAGCTCCTGGTTCTACCTCTCTGCCAGGCTCACGGCTCCGCTGAACCAGAGCGGAGCTGGATGGAGACATTACACGCTGCCCAGCATCCCAGCCCCTTTCCTGGGGACAAGGCCACTGACTCACGACATGTCACGACTCAATAGCGGGGATGCTTGCGGCTGCACTGAGCAGGGTGTGAAGGGGACGGTGGCAGCTGATGGAACATCTTTCCTCTGCAGCAATGCTGCTGAGCTGGCAGGGAAGGGTTACCGGCAGCAACACCGGTTACTGTGTTCTGTGATTCTCCACCTTGGGAACACCAGGGACTTCCCACAACCCTTTATCCTGCACAAACCAACATCGATAACTCTGCTTTTCCAAGCCAAAGCGAAAACATCCCCTTTTCTTACATGCCTGAGCTGTGCCTCAAAGCAAAAGAGAAAGCAGACCTGTGTGTCACACACAGCCAGACATCTCCCCTCACTGACCTCCCAAAGCCTCTGCTGCTCCCTGATCTCGAAACACGGGGATTTTTGTGCATGCAGAGCGTTGTTTCTACGCTTGAACCCCGTGGTTGCCTCGGTGGCAGCGTGGCTGGGCAGCATCGCCCGGCCAGCACTCAGCGGTGGCATGCAGCGGGAGAGCAGGCAGAGCCCCACGGATGCGGCAGGAATCCTCTCCCAGACACGATGTGACAGCCCACGAGAAATATTCTGTCGAGCTGCAACGTGCGGTGCTGAGCGTGGCTTCTGTCAGCTGCTCCTGTGCTGGAAGGGACGGGACAGGGAGAGGAGCTTTGGGCAAAGTCCTCTGCTGCCAAGGGGAAAGGAAAAACCCTCTTTGCTGCACGCTGCAAAAGGGGAAAATCCCCGGAAGAGACAGGCAGCTTCCCCTGACCCTGCAGCGGGGGTTTTGCTCGGATGGGGATGGAAAGGAGCCGCAGACACGAGAGCTGGAGGAGCAGCGCCCACTTTGCTAAATATTACCGCTCCTCTGCTGTTTGCACGCCTCTGTCTCCCACCAGGATATTTAAGCTTTTGCAAGCACCAGAACAACCCTTTTACTGCAGCAGGACTCCACGGTAAGGATGTATCTATGCACAAAGTGCCCAGCAAAAGGAGAACATCAGTTCTTCCCTAAAACAAACAGCATCCGGCCCCAGCATCCTCGGATGCCGCACAGCTCCCGGTTGCTACCTGGGCACCGCAGGGACAGCAGCCAGGAGGGCACATGCTGAGCAAGGGACGGCTCAGGGATTTAATCCTTGATCATGGAGGTAACCTGCAATGGAGATAATCTGCCCAGGATACACGAAAAACAAATCAGCAGGAAACCGGTCACCCTGCAAGCAGCGATGCTAATGACCTCAGCTGGACTGATCACCATTTCTCGCCAGAATTCGGTGAAGGAATGTCCACGTCTAAACCTCTTCATTTTCCTCCCCTCTTTACTCTCCCATGAGATCAGGAAGTAAAAACAGTAATTTAAATCAGAAACGAGTGGCGTATCCCACACTAATACTGCGCTTATCCTGTCTGATTTGGGGCTTTTATCTCCCTCCGCGCACAGCTGGCTTCGCTTAAACGTCCCATGGCAGAGCTCGGGGCGCGGGGCTGCCGGCGCTGGGGCTCCCCCAAACCGCCCGGGCTGCCGAGCCGCTCACCGGGTGACTTCGCTCGCTCTTTTTAAGCTATAATTGATTTTCAGGCAAATGTTGTGTTTTCAACCGTAGCAAAAGAAGGGAGAGAGAAGGAGCGAGGGAGCGTTGGTTCCCCTGCAGCTGGGGCTCCTCCGCGCCCGTTGCCCTGCCAGCTCCTGCCCATCCCTGCCCACGCCGCATCCTGCCCAGCCTTCGGCGAATCGTGCCGGACCGCCTGCCCTGCTGCGGTGGGATTTTGAGGAATTGGGGCTCGCAGGGTGGCTTTTCTGGGGGGCTGTGGGATTTCTGCAGCCGGCCAGCGCTTGTCACCTCTGCAGGGGCCTGCCAGGGGGTGGCACTGCAGAGACTGATGCCAGCCAGGGAAAAAGCAGGGACAAAAATCCGGGGAGGCACATCGGTGGGTGCAGGGTATGGCAGGGGTCCCATCCCATCCCAGCTCCGGCTTGGCATGACTGCTGCTCCTGCTGCGACGCTCCTCTCGCTGCTGTCAGCCACGCAAAGCCCTGCAACTAGCACAGGAGGGACAACAGAGACTGTGAAAGAGATGCGAAGGCTCGAGAGGAACCGGAGGGGAAGTTTTCCAGCCCTCCAGCCTGCACACAGCCTGCTTTGGGTTTGAAGGGGGTCAGACTAAAAGCCAGGGAAGCTCCTGCATCCGAGCTGCCGTCCTGAGCGCCGCAGATGGTAAAAGCACACATT
This sequence comes from Syrrhaptes paradoxus, assembly GCA_013400615.1. Classification (NCBI taxonomy): domain Eukaryota; kingdom Metazoa; phylum Chordata; class Aves; order Pterocliformes; family Pteroclidae; genus Syrrhaptes; species Syrrhaptes paradoxus. Next base: position 70,668 of record VZTO01018434.1, on the reverse strand, counting down.
CCCCTGGGCGAACGCGTCCGGCCGCTCTCAAACAACCCCGCATTGCGAACCCTCTCGCTCTGGAACTAATTACACGGCGAGGCAGACGAGCAATGTATTTTGATACCTAGGAAAGCATTGTAAAAACTCCTGACCGCCGCGGCAGAAAGCACCGCTGCGCGCAGGAAATTGGGCTCTTGCCCTCGCCCAGCCCGGCTCTCATCCGCGGCTGGGTCACACGAGATGTGCAATTAGCCACTACACGGTCACCAGGGATTACCTGCGCTGCACGTATGACCCCGAGGCCCACAGTCAGCACATCTGCCTGTGTTCTCCCATATTAATCCATTTTTTTTTCCAGCTGTTTTGTTAATAAAAATTATAATTAAAAAAAGAAAAGTCTAATCCACACTATTATCTTTCCTACCAGACCTTCCAGCAGACCAGGGCACGGCAGAGGCACATGCACAGGAACATCGATGACATTCCCACGGGAAGCTCAGACAAGACCAGGAATGACTGCGACACAGTGACACCCTTCCTGTTGTGGGGTGAAAAAAAAACTAAGGGACAATTTTCTGCTAGACCCAACACCTGGATAGACCCGACAAGTGCAGAAGGAGCCACCACGGTGTGGTGGGGCTGGTGGGTATCAGAAGAGGCAGGTTCCTACAGACAGGCAGTGCAGGCAGCGCTGCCCTCCCACCGCCCTGGGACGGAGCAGAAAGGAGGGGAAATACCTCCTGGACCCAAAATGTGTCACGTAACTGGTCAGACCACTGACGTCCTCTGTGTCGGGAACACGCTGGCTGAAAAACACAAAATAGGAGCAAAACCCAGGATTTCCCCATGGAAAGTTGGGGGCGAGGGGCAGGAGCGCCCGGATCACGGCTCAGCACCGCGCAGCAGAGCAGGACACGGCTGCCCGGTGAGTGATTTTGTTTACTTTGGTGGAGTTACGCCAGGAACGGACTTGGCCCCAGCATGTCTGAGGGTTATTGTATCTGCATTCCCCCATGCATATACTGTCGAGATGTATTAACTTCCTTAAATGTACCAGTAAAACAACCTCTTATGATACACTTTAATGAACTTGTACAGTAGCCAACAAATTGTGCATCATATAAAACCCATTCGGCCTTATAGACTATCTGGCTATTTTGTAATAACTGCAATTTGCTTCTGCTGCAGCAAGATAACCAGGGTTGAGAAGTCAGGCTTTGCAGAAACCTAAATATTTGATTTGGGGGGGAGTGGGTGGGAGAAGGAAGAAAGGGGCCTCTGGGAGCTATTTATGGGGTCAAAATAACATGAGACCTGCTCTTCTCGTAGCATTTCCACCATCAAGGAAATGAAATACTGTGAGAAGACCAGCACTTGCATTATTTTGGCCCCAGAAATAGCTCCCTGAGGCTTTCAAAAGCCCGTGAAAAACAAACACAAATACAAATAAATGCTAATACTGGAAACGTAAATACTAAAACCTGCTCGTGTCCCCAGAGGAAACAACTCACAAAGTCCTGACTGCCCTAAAAACAAAAAAAAAAAAAAAAAAAGACGTCGGGGGGAAAAAAGGCGAAGGAGCAGGAACATCTGCTGAAGCCATGAGGAGAAAGTCACTTCAGGGGAGCTGGGAACAGCCCTGCCTGCGCGTGTGACGGTAACAGCAACGGGCACCGCTGGCATCGCCCGGGGTCCCCGAGCAACAGGGGTTCTCAGGGCACACACGCGTTCTGCCGCGGCGAAGGCAGCAGCACTAAAACCCTCACTGCGGCTGTCGAGAGCGGTGGGCTGGCGGCAGGGTGAGGGTCCCGCTGGGGTCCCCAGCCCACCTGGGGGGCAGCTGTCCCCCTCCCGTGGCCCTGCAGCATCCGTCATGCTGGGGTGCTGTGCCAATATCGATGCTGCTCAGAGAGCAATGGGGCATTGAAGGGGTTGCAAAGCGAATGCTGGCTGCCCTCTGCTCGGGTTGTTCCGCCCGCAGACCCGCAGCCGTCCTGCCGTGTGTACGTTGTTGCATGAGAAACTGAAAAAGAAACCTCCCACGAAATATTTCTTTCTGCTGATATTCCCAACCACCAGCCTGATGGTCCTGTCCCTTGTTCTGTCGCCCCAAGGCACTCTGCTCTCCCTGAGCGGCTGCCAAGGTGGAGAGGGCGAGGAGGAGGATGAGGAGGAGCTGCTGTGGGGACAGCCCAGGGTCCCCAGGCCCAGGGGAGCAGCGAGGCGGCTGCACCCTCACTTCCAGAAAGCTCCAGGAACTGTCAGAGGACCCCGTCAAATCTAGAAAGGTCCAAAGCCCTGCCAAACTTAAATGTGAAACCATTTGATAGGGTGCATTAATTCAATGCCTGAAGAAAATCCATACAGCCTCTTTTGCCCGGAACACTCATAAATTATGCTGCCCTTCTGAGCCGTGCTCTCGCTGTAGCGGTCCACTCGAAGCCCTGGTATCTCCTTTATGTCTACTCAAAAATCTCATCTCCAGTGCGTTATTTCTTCTAATTTTTTTCTTTTTTTTTTTCTTTTTTTCCCCCTTCTCTCTGTTTGCTTTCCCCCGTTAAGCAGAGTTTCCAAATTCTCCTCCAAAACCACTCCCTGGAAGAGCAGAACCTTTCCTTTTCCCTACCCAGAGCCATCCCGGCTCCCGCGCAGCCCGGCGGAGCTGCGGCCGGGATAACTGATACCATGACAGCAGCCTGATGTGTCGGGGCAGCGGGGAAGCGGCAGCAACTCTGAATACAAGAATTATTCTTCATCATCTCAAACTGTCACAACACATTACCCTCAAAGCCACAGCTTGCTGAAGGAGTGACCCTGGACTGAATGGGAGAGCGCTCGGGGAAAGAACTAATTGTAGCCTCTTTTCACACGTCAGTCACTTTTCACAGCACCAAGCCTTTCAAGCTCAACTAATGTCAAGTTCCCTTTTCCTTTTGCTGGGCTGAGTATTTCTGATTTTTAAGGATGGCTTTTTTTTTAAAGGAACAAGGTCTCCGGCGAGGGATGAGGCCGGGGAGGGGAGGAAGCGTCGGAGCGAGCACACGCATCAGAAAGTCCATCAGACGCCTGAAGACTCGTTAGGAATTAGACAATTAACAAGTAGGAATGCAGGAAGTGGGGTAATGGCCAGCGGGGCTCGAATCTCCTCGATTTCATTTCTGTCATTCAAGGCGATTGTTTCGGGGAACTTTTCGGGCTCTGCCTTGCGCCACGGGGGCTGCGAGCGCGGGAACATCCTCGGCCCCTTCCCCAAAATCAGGATCCCAGACGGGCATTTTCCAGCGGTGGGGAAGAGAAACAAGGTGCTGCTTAACAAAACCGCCTCTCCCCGGCCACGAGCAGATTTGGAATGAACAGCTAAAGAGCCAAAACGAGCCCTTCATTTTAAAATCAAAGATAATTTCCTTCCTTGGGAGGAGAAGCGAGAAGACTCCCTGCGGACGGGGCTCTCGGAACAACAGCCCGCTCCGTGCACCTGGGCTGGCAACGCAAGGACCCTTCCTACCTTCTTGTCTTTAAGCAAAAATCCTAAAATATTCTGCGGAAAGGATGATTTTCTTACCCTTACATTTGCACAATGCCTCTCACGGGGGAATTGCAGAGCTAACCGGGGCTCCTGAGTGTTACTTATTAACTGTAATGCATAATAATTATGTAGCTTCTGCCATCTGGATCCTCATTCAAAAGGATCCTATATAAAGCGAACGCTAAAAGGCAATTTGTATTAACACAATGGAAGTCTTGAGGATCTCTTAAACTGTTTGTAATTTACACAACGCTCCCCAGTGAATGGACTAGTTAAACATTTTTATTTTACCAATTGCTGCTGAAGGGAACGGGACGTGCTCCCATGGAGGAGCTCACGCCGGCTCCCAACGTGCGGCTTCTGCTCCCCTGTATGCCAACACACATTTTTACACGTAAGTTCTCCATCTCGCTGTGTTTAGACAACATCCCAAACTCAGCTGGACACTTTTGGCTCTATTTCTGCATGAACGTTTACTATGAACATCGTAAGAGCCCCCACAGCAGCTGGTGCTGGGGACGGGCACGGTGCAGGGGCACAAAAGGGCTCAAAAGCTGACGCAAAGTCGTAAATGCAGAAAATACCGCCCTGAACACAAAGGCTTTGACGTTGCGTTACTGCTGCTGCAGTCATAGGTTCTTCTTGGGTATTCATTTTTTTATATAATGTAATTATGCTAATGAGGGGGCTCTAATTATCATCCATCTCCACCACCCTTGGTGGTCACTCCAAGGACCTGCCTCCGGCCCCGCACAGGGACCCGCTGGTGGCACCGCACCCCCAGGGGAACCTGCATTTTCGGGTATTTGGGTAAGCAAAACCTGTTAATGCTGAATTGCAGCGAAACAGAAGCGTCAAATACTCATTAAAGCTCTTAATTCTCCAAGCTCCTTTTAATTTGAGATGGCTGAAAAGAAATTTCTGCACAAATGTATTTTTACATCTCTCCTTTCCAAAGGGAGTCCAGACAGAAAGTCGGTTCCCTGCTTTATAGATGACTGTAATGTTTACAAGTCGGTGTGATTATGCCAATGTTTAAGAGTCAATTAAAGCTGCTCTCNTCGGTTCCCTGCTTTATAGATGACCGTAATGTTTACAAGTTGGTGTGATTATGCCAATGCCCCACGCCCTGCTCCTGCAGGAGCCACCAACCTGGCCCAGTTCCTTCATGCCGGCGGCTGTGGGGACCGATTTCCTGCGATGATTTGGGTGGCCGTGATAGATCTACTCCTAAGAAATGTTTCTTTTTCCTTTCTTTAAACCAGTGGTTTGAAAAAAAAACAGATTTTAAACTCCCTTCAAAAGAGGAAATGTAACACCGTGGCATTTGAACACTGAAAATCAATCCCGGTATTAAAACCATTCCATCCTGCTGCAACCTGAAAGATGTCGAGACATCGCAGAAGCACCTGCATTAAATTTGCAAAATAAAAGAAGACTGGCTGACACCGCCTGAACAACTTCTCTGAAATCAGAATTCAGTGGCCTATGTAAAATGTTAGTTACTGTCAAACCACCTGACAGTAACTCTGAGGCTGAATCCACGTAGGGTTCGCTAGTGCCATGCACTCGGAGATGGAACCTGGCATGTTGGAAAAAAGGTGGTAGGATGGAGCAAGGAGATGGGGAGGTACAGGAGGCAGGAGATCACCAGGGGAATGAAGACTGAGCCTTCTGAACATCAGAGCCCCTCCGAGACCACAGATTTCATGCCTAGTGCCTTATTTCAAGGTGAAGATGCCAAACAACTCACACTTGCGAAATGGGGAGGACATCCCAACCTACAGAAATGTCTGGGTTGACTTCAGGCATGAAGAGACCATTGAGATACGGACAGAACGGTTTCATGCATGACCCTCTTAAAGAATTTTATCTACCAAGAATGAAAAAAAAAAAAAAAAAGCAAAGAGCAAGCAGCTTGTCTTTCCTTTAAAAAAAGAACCCAGAAAGCTGCACACGACTTGAGTCCGTGGAGCAGGAGATCCACGGCTTTGGCATCTTGCCACACTCGGAGCATTTTATGGACGGTTAAAAGTGCACTAGATAAAGAACTAGCATTTTAGAAGGAGAATATTCTTCATGATAGGCACTTTCACAATGACTGCAGCGCTTTTAAAAAATAATCTCAGGTTTCCTAGAGCTGTATATTTTTGCAAAGAGGTTTAGGATGTTTTCCTACATAAAGGGCACTCCAGAAGGATGAGTTACTGATTTTAGTCAGTACGGGAAATTTCAAAAGCTACAACGGTCAAACACTTATAGAAAATTTCTGTAGCCCATCCACATCATGGAAGCCTACAACTCCTTGTGCAAGATTTCTCAAAGAGTTTTTAAAAGGACTCTGCAGATAGGGTTGCTGAGGTTTAAAGGAATTCCCTCCTACCCCATCCTGAAAATTTCAATACGTTGCTACTATAAATCCTACAACGTACCTTACACATAATACTGGCTTTCCAGGGCAAGCCAGCCTGTATACAAGTTTTTTTAATGCATTTAGGCAGAATTATCTTGTATCTTCAGTTACGCAAGCAGCACATCTGTGTACATCAGACCAAAAGCATTCGCAGAGAAAACACCGTATTAAAATTCCTGGGTTTGGGCTCCGGTTCCCAGGGTTACGGGAGCGCCTCGGATTGCGCAACAGTGACCCCTCTGACAGCCTCCGACTCCACCACGGAAAACACTAATTCCATGTCATCTGTGTGTTCGTGACACCTCCCAGCCCTGTGTCCTACACTCTCCGGACTCTTTGGGTCTCGCTCAGAAGTTCTGGAGGCGATGCTCCTATTCCCGGAACCACCACGCTTCTATCCAGAGCAGGTCTGGACCCAACGTGTGGATCTCAGCATCCCCGTTCCCACCAGAGCTGCAGCCACTTGAGGTCTCAGGGTCCCTCCTCCCACCCCTGCCCCCTCTGAGCAGTCCCAGCAAAAAAAGCTGGGTAAGGAAACGTTGCCTGAAGGTCAAAAATACAAATCCAGCAATTATTTCAAGGTCTGGGCAGCCCCTCGGCGATGCTCTGAATGGGGGGTTCAGACATGCCCGAACCTCCAAACCTCAGCAGCTTCTTTCACTTCTAAGACCTATTTTTTCCCTTCTGGTGATGCCACCTGGGTCATTGGCCTCAATAACCCTGTTAGGAGGACAAGGCGAGGAGGAGGAGGAGAAGTTCTGTCCTGGGAGCGTGCCTCCGTGCGCGTCCCGCAGACGTGAGCGCTGTGCTTCTGACACAAACGCACGGCCGGGCTCGTTTGAGATGTATAATATTACAAAGCAAAGCAATCCTGGCACAACATCTACCACTTCTGACACAAAGTGGCCTTTCGGGCCCGTGAGGAAAGCTACGGCGAGGCTCTGGGCTGTCTCTGGGTGCAGACTGATGCTGAGGAGGAAGCTCGGCTGGCCTGGAATTTGGGTTTGATTCAAAGGAAAAGTTAAAAAGTTTGGGGGGGAGCAGATGCTCAGCTGGTCCAAATCAGGAGAGTTTAGTTGAAATGATCTCACCGCGGCCTCAGCCTGGTCTGTTCATCTAAACGGTTCAAGGCTCTCGGATGGGAAGAGCTCAGGTGGAAACCCAAGGAGCAGAGCTCTCCTCCTTTCATCTCCCCGGCGCTGCTCCTGGTGTCGCTGAGAAACTCCAAACCCACCCAAAAAATCCCAGTTCCACACGCAGCTTATTCCGTCTATTTAGTCAGTTATTATAAAGATGACGTTGACATCGCTACTTCAAGATTAATTCTCTAAACACAGACCTACTCTTCAGAAGCACTCAAAGCTCGCAGCAGCACCCTTAAAATCACGTCTCCATTTCGACTGAGGGTTAACCGAGCCCGGAAAAACGACAGCCCAGCTCGTGGGCTCGCTCTCTCGCAGTATTGCTCGGGGATCTTGATACACTCTGTCTTATTTCTATATAACGTCCAAATTCTGACGTTACACATAAATAGGAAAGAGCCTTGATAGAAACGACATCCGAAGCTGAACCCAGCCCTTCAGCACAGCAGTTTGCATTCAGCCTCAAGAAACCAGAAGGCAGCTGAAAAAAGTCAACCGGACATTTTCACTTGTTAAAAGGAATATTTAAAAAACTATTCCAAGGATCGATTCAAATCTACTTTGCCTTTCTATTCACACTCTCACAAGCACTGACAAACGTGTGAACGAGCTGCAGCCTGCGGACGCGTGCGTGGCGGAGGATAACTCTTGTGTGAAATCTAAAAGACCTAATGGCAAACCAAGGCATTCCTCTGGCCACAGCCCACAGAGAAGGCAATTTAAATCATCTCAAGCTGTGCAGGCTCTGCCTGGTCCTTGGGCATCTGGAAGTGAAGGTAACAGAACTGCTCTTCGCGCTGTGTGCTTCTGCAGACTTTCCACTGATGGGTGACCCGCCACGTTTCCAAAGGTAAACCAAAGAGACAACGCAATACTGGCACGATATAATAGAAGTATTTTTTTTTAAAGCGTGTCAATAAAAGTAGCCCTGAGCGAAGGCAAAAAAGCACACCCAGATTTCAGGGCAGGGATCTGTCCCCGGACAATTCATCTACCCACGGCTGCCCCCGTGGCTGCAGATGAGGGAGGAAGGCTGCTGGGTTAATCTTTCTTTCGATTAACGCCTCCAAACATCATTTTCACCTGGCAACGCGACCTCAGCGACGGGAACAGTTGCTCGGCGAGGCATGTGCGTGGTGAACTTGGGAACAGAAGGGAGATGCCATCCATGGGAATGCTGTGCTCTGCCTAAGGAGAAAATCAAACCAGCAATGCATCTGAGCATCCCTGGGTCCCCGGCACGGTGCCATCTGCGTCTGGGTAGGGACCTGCCACCATCTCCATCCTGCCCACCTCACCCAGGGTTCTGCACGCGCCTACTGTCCCCGGCCACCCATGGCTCCTCGTCCCCACGCTGTGCCACCCAGCTGGAGCAGGGGAATCGGGACAGCGCCCTTCCCAGAAAAACATCTTTGGAAGCAGTTGGGGAAGTGATCCAGAACCTTTGTCTTTCTCAACACCATCAGCTTTGGATGTAAACACAGAGTTCATGTGTTGGGCAGATACTGAGAAAGTCATTGACCAAGGAAATAATAAATAAATACCAAAAATAAATAAATAAAAAAGATGGTATTTTAGCTGCGGGGGCTTCTTGGAAAACGGGATAAAAAAGCCTCTTGTAGAAAAAGGGAGTAAACAGTTTATGTCCCGGAACAGCCATTGTACAGGGTGGGTGGCTTCACAGTGTGCCAGGAGGTGACACGCCACCAGCCAGCGTCAGGCACTCCCAAATTCTGTCTTTTCACAAGAGCAAATGGTTACTTAAAAAATTCATCCCCTTACCACCTATTTCTGTCTGCATGGAAAACTAATTCCTTCCTTAGTGGGATGTGGGACAGGCTGCGGGGACGCTGCTCCCTGCCCGTGCCGAGAAATGCCTGGGAGAGATCTCAGAGGCTCTCGCTCACGTCCCAGGAACACGGAGCATGGACTAAAAGCCATCCAGCAACAAAAGCACTGCCGCCTGGTCTGAAGCGACAGGGATGAAACTCAGAACATAAACAACACAAGTGGGGAAAAATCTATTTCCATCTTTTAGAAGTTTTACTCCTTTTCTAAATTAGCTCACGCGTGACCAAGCAGGTAATTCCCAGCGATATAATTTAAGAGGGCACCAGCAGAAACACAGAAAAAAGCAGCCAGCCTATTACCTTCCCATCATTACGTTTTCCCTCAACATCTTTTTCATTCTTTGTGAACACACCACCCTTACACAGCACCGTTTTTTACAGGAAAAACGTGCCTTTGGAGGTTTCAACTGCTTGCAAGAACCTCGGCGGGGTCCTGAGCACCCTCCACCTCTGCAGGGCCAGCAGCAGGGATGGTTTCTCCATCTGCAAAATGCCTCCAGCTGATCCGTCATTTTCCCTTACTCTTCTTTTTTTTTTTTTTTTTTGCCAGCCGATTGTGCACACAATATTGAGCAATAATAAACAGAGGAGGATGAAAACGGCTGCAGCTTGAGAAGTGAGCTCAGGATATGATTCCTCCTCGCCGGATGCCTGGAAGATGTCACTGAGATTCTCTCTCCCTTAGTGCAACCCGCGTGGAGCCAATATGAACTCCCAGCAAAGTGCTTAAAAACCCATTATTTATAATAACTGTTAAATGATGAGACATTGTTTACCCAGATCGCAAGATAAATTCTCACTTACAGAATGCTCGCCTGACCGTCCTGAACGTCATCTGGTTTTTATTTAAATGCAAAATGTAATTAGGCTCCCAATAACACAGCAGAAGAATTCAATAAGATAGGGCTTTTCACTTACAGTTTAATATTAACATTTTCCCATAAATGTTAATGAATAAAAGTCTACTGTTTTATGTATTATCCATGGTGGGGAGACAGCAGGCTAGGAATGGAAGGAAAGCTTATCTTTTCATAGCACAAATCACGACAGTACCTCCAGGAGAACCGACTGTTCCCAGCATCACCGGGGACCTGGCCACACGCTGCTTCCTCCTGGGGCTGCCACTGGACCAGGTCCCATGGAATGTGCCCCTGCCCCATCCATCGGGGACATCCTCCCCCAAGCCAAAACCCCCTTTGGGTTTTTCTCTCCTTTCCCCTTGGCCTCTCTCCCCCCGTCCCGCTTTCTGCCCGACCATCTCCAGCACCAGAGAGCCAACAACGTCACCGTCACACAAGGACACAGCCCCAAGCTCTGGTACTCTTAGACTCCACCGTGGACAGTAAGGCCAGATTATCAGAAAAAAGAGGTTATTATTCATCTGATATTCTGTTAGAGAAATGCACGGGGGTGATGAGAGGTGCTGGCTGGGCTGCAGATGACAGTATGATGACAAGAAACAATGTAGGACCGAATGGGTGGGAGAAGACCCTCGGAGCTGGTGAAGGTGGCACTTTGGGAGTCCATCAAAGGACTTGTGCCTCCTGACACCAAAGCGGTGGAAGAGGGGCCTCGGCGGCCGAGAGGACTGAAAGCTGCAGGGCCAGAGGGTTGGCTCATGCTGGAACATTTTAATTGTTTTAGCTTTTGAGCTTCCATCAACTGCTAGGGTTTTGCTGTGCTAATGCCTGTTTTGCTGCTTGGTGACTCAGGCTTCAGTGTAGCTCTAATAAGTGTTCATTTAACAGTTCCACTGCTTAACAATTTATTGCATAAATGGGTTTCCATTCCACAGCCTCCTCTCCCCCAGTGAGGACGATGTATGGTTGATGAGAGCTGTGCAATGACTTGGGCCATCATCCTTTTGCAACCCAGAGACTGGGAGATGCCCTTGGCACCAGCGTGATGGTGATGCTCTGCATGGGCAGGGAGGGGAGCCGGCAATTTGGCCGCACATTGTTTTAGGATAATGAAAGGTTCAAACTTTCAGAGTCAATGCAAGATGCGCAGGGGATCTGCACTATAGGGCAAGCAGTGATGGGAGCAGCGTGCCGGCCCCACAAACCCCAACAGCAGCACCCTGGGGTGGTGGCACGTGTCCGGCTGGCCACATGCTTTCTGCCACCGAGCATGTGGCACTGTGACACGAGCTGCGGCTTGTCCTTACCATGAGGGTCACAGGAGTCACTGTGTCATTTTGGGGTGCACTGGGCTCCCCAGTGCTCGGATGGCAAAGCTGGAGCACGGACTGAGGGACACAAAGGCAGCAGCAGAGCTGAGCAGAGCCTTGTGCCCCCCCCCCAGCTAAGCCAGGCTTTAGGAGCAAGCCCCAGCCAGGGCTGCACACACCTAAAATCGCTCCTGTGAAAACCAGCAAAATACCAAAAGGCTCTCTGGGGCTGCCGGGCTGGGGAGGAGGGAGAGGAACTGTCTTGTCTTTATTCTGCCACCACCTCAGCAGCTGCAACAAGTTTTGGCTCGCAAAACAGCTGTAAAAATACCAGTCCTGGTTCAAATGCTGGGAAACGAGGGCTCTCGTACTTACTAAGAGAGATATGCTTGCCATAAGTTGTATCCTACATGAAAATACCATGCAAAGACTCCTAAAAGGAACAGTAAGGTAATTACTGAAACTAGAGATGGAAAAATCCGGAATGGCTGCCTAGGCTCCTCACCCTGCTCAGTGCGGGACCGCTCGGTGTGGGGCAGGCTTCAGAACTCAGGCTTTTAATGGGAAGATTTAATAAACACTGAGAAATGTTTCTAAATATTTAGAAAACCCAAAATAACAGATTTCCAAGCCAAGCTGTACAAACAGAAAATGAACTGAGAAAACTGTTAAAAATCAACAGCTTTTGCGTGCACCAAAATATATTCCTTTGAATAGCAAACGTCACCTCCTGGGCATGATGCTGCAAACAGAGCTGGAAGGATGCTCAGCCCTTTGCAGAATCAGGCCTAAGCGAATACTTACCACGGCTGTCCTCTTGTTCCCCTGGAAATCAATAGCAGAAGCCTCAGGGATGCAAAAAGCTTAATGCTTTAGGAGGTACTCAGCGAAACGGTCAAATGTGAGCAAAGCCAAGCAAGACAGAATGGAGCTTTACATTTTCCTGTGAAATACCGGAGTATTGCAGTAGGAAAATTAATTTGCTTAATCATTAGGAGAGAAAAACCACAAAGCAAACCAAAACAGAACCCAAAGCAATAACAAATCTCTAAGGAGAAAGGGAATTGTTTCTCTGTTAACTACTTTGAGACAAAGCACTGGAAGAAAAATGTCCAGTTCCAATAATGTCATAACCCGATTACAGCCTGCACAGTAGAGCTGAAACACTTGCAGAACAATGAGCAAGAAATTAAGTTTGAAATTGAGTGCTGGCCCTATCTTGTGTCACTTCTTTATATTCTAGTAGAAAGGACACCGCTGAGCTCATTTCGTATACAGCAGCGCGAGATGCCTGGATGCAGACATCATTTAGTCATCTCGTATATGTTTCTCCCCATTTCTTTCTCCAGGAGGAATGACAAATCTAGAAATGTGACTGCACTTTGTTTTATTATGATATCGATTTTTCTGCAAAGGGAAAGTGCATTTATCCCCCAGGTTCTGTGCGCTGGCAAGAAAGGGTTAACAAAATGTTTATCACAAAGCTGGCTTCAGAGTTGAAAGTAATGTGATCAGTAATGAATTTTGTGTTACATTAGGTTGTATAAATGGACAGACAAGCGCAGACAACAAGTGGCCAGGAGTCGGGGCTAATCTAATGATGTAAAAATAGAGACAGCACCAATTATACTTGGGGCCAGCTCAGAGCTCCTGCAGGGACTGCAAATGAATAGGTACAAATCAAATTACTGACTAATAGACGCACTACAAGAGAGGGCAGTCAATGCTAAATACATTAGGGCCTTGTGACCTCTCTGCTCTGAACAGCAGAATCCTAAATTTGACTTAAAAAAAAAAAAATCAAAGAAACTCTTGTTCGTTTAAGGAGAGAAATAGAACACTGCTATTTGTGAAATTATTTGAGACACTGAGATATTTTTTTGTTTTGTTCCCCTACAACCACGTTATGCACGTAACCCTTTGAAAGCTGGCAGAGGGTTTGCTTTTAGAACAAGGAGAAACAGTCTTTGTGCAAAAGTTAAGACCTGAGAACAATACCGTCATGTTACATACCAAAACATTTCAAAGCCATGTGCCTCTTTGTGGTGATGTTTTTTACTGCTACTTCACCGGCTGTGTCTGTATCAAAAATAAAATATTTCTTAAAAAAGAAAAGCCTTAATTTAATAAGAAGAAAAAAGAAAAGGAATCTCCCCACACCACAACCGATAATAGGTAAATGCAGTTGATCAACTTGTTATCAAACGGCAGAAAGTCAGAGCAGCCTCGTGGTTTCAGCGCTCCCTTTAGAAACACCAACGAACCTAAATCCACACCAGAACCATCTGTGGCATCAGCATTCAGTCCCCATCCCACCCCCACCCTCCCACCCCCTTAAATAATGTACAACCTGGAGGAAATTCCACTAAACTCTCCCAGGGGCTGGTGGCGAGGCAATTTGGAGAGCTGGGAACGGCTGGGAAGTGACAAGCGCCCTCGTTGGGCTGCGGGACGGGGCTGCTCCGGGGACGGTGGCTCGGGCAGGAGCGCTCCATGTCCTGCACGGGGCAGCTCCGCTGTTTTTGCACATTGTATGTGAGAAATCACTAATAAACCCAGGTGAAACCACGTGCAGTGCAAATGCTGCTCTGCTCCGGCACGTAAAAACTGGTGGCCCCTAAAGAGCCCTGAATTTTCTTTCTTTTAAAGAGCCTCATCCAAAGAAACCTTTTGTAGGAAGAACTGCGTTGAGCTCTTCAGGCTTATTTGAAGGGGGTAATTTAATCTCTGACCCTGGGATGAATATTCTGAAAGTTCAAAGGCTGCTTTTAGCATCGGTGTTATTTGATACGCCCGTGTGTGTGTGTGCTGCCCGAGCTGGCTGAACCTGTGCAGAAATCTCTTTGCAGAAACACTCATCAGAGGGAAAATCAATTGCTGTGTGTGCTCCTGGGTTCCTACAGCCCACGTCCAAGTTAGGATTAAGACCAGCTGAGGAGAGGGAGGGGAAAAATTGCCTTGGAGGAAGGAAAGAAAGAAGGAAGGAAGGGAGGGAGGAAGGAAGGGAAGGAACACATCAAAGTCCTGACCNATCCCGGGCTGCTCCCCACCAGCACGTCTAATTAGCCTCACTTACTTACATCCCATTAATCAGGTTAAAGAGTTTGCTTCAACATACCAGCTTCCTTCATCGCATTATGAGTTTGTTAATGAAATTTGGAAGGAATCCAGACGGTTTCCTCTGTGGGGCAGGAGCAGGACACTCTGTGGCTCTACCACCTTTCTGCAGGTGGTAGCTGGCGGACTTGGAATTTTGGAAAAAAAATGAGCCATACCTTTTTTTTTTTTTTAAAACTGAAATTTTTTAATGGGGTTTGAACACCTTGCTTTAAATTCTTCCAACCTTGCAGGTTGTATCGACCATGATGGTGCCACACTTGCATCCTTCCTTGTTCAGACCTAGAGTGTTGGTTCTGAGAAGCAGAATTTGGGGGGGTGCTCTGCAATTTTTAATACAGGCTCTTACTGCAAGTTCACCTGTATTCCTGAGACAGGATCAACAGAGAAAAAAAGTTGTTTTGCTCCATAAACTGCAGTGTAAACTGAGCCATCAAAAGGTACTGGATATCATGCTGAATTTAAAAAATGAAAGGATAGACACCCACAAAAAGCAATTCTAGTCTTGTGCACCCACAGAACACTTCCACCACTTGCAAAATGTTGCAGCAATGTGGATTTGGGCAGGCTTTGTTAAATAAATTAGATATAAGTACAACACTCAGGCAGCCAACAAATTGTGACAGAGGAGGTGCAGCAGACAGGCACGGACCGGAATCACACGCTGCAAACGCAATAAGCCCCATCCTGGATCTCCACAGCTGCCCAGACTCCAGCAGCAATTTCTGGCAGAAAAACCAGGGGTCTGACAGTGGCAGCAGCACATTTGTCACTACAGGAAGTTTGCAGTATTGCCTATCTTGACAAAATAACCTGAGCGGTGAGGAACACTGATTTATTGTCTATATTGACAATTCTCCCTTGGAAATCTGTCTGTGGGGTTCGTCACATAGAATCACAGAATGGTTTGGGTTGGAAAGGACCTTAAAGATCATCAAGATCCAACCCCCCTGCCATGGGCAGGGACAAGAAGAAATCACTGTGCCATGTGCTTTATAGTAATAAACCCCAGAAAATGTACAGAACGGGTCTGGATGTGGTAAATCACGTGAAAGTCCAGCCTGAAGCTGTCCCTAGGTTTAACATCCAGCTACACCTTTCACCCAGGTCAAAGGAAGGAGGAGAAGCTGGGACAAACTCCCAGGGCTAAGGATCCCTCTCCTCCAGGTGCTGCGGATGCAGAGCCGCGCTGTCGGATGCTCACTGCTGCTGGCCTGGAGCTGGGAACTCCTTCCTAGGACTGACATGTCCCCTGGTTCTCCTTCAGACCAGCCCACACCCTAAGTGGCCGTGAGTGGGGTCCTAATGAATTTGGGTCCCTGGGATGCACACAGCCCGTGCGGTACACCAGCATCACGGCTGGACAGGCAGGGAACCAGGGGAATGTCTCCCTGGCGCAGGAACGGGGATGGCCACAGAGATCGTCTTCTGCAGATAAATTTCAGAAAACATCCTGCTGCTCGGACTGTCGAGGCGTGGTCCCCTATTACAGGCTAATTTTCAATATTATGCCTGGAAATAAACAAACTGCATTGGAAACCTTGAGAAACGTACTTGTTGAAGG
Organism: Syrrhaptes paradoxus; assembly: GCA_013400615.1. NCBI lineage: Eukaryota > Metazoa > Chordata > Aves > Pterocliformes > Pteroclidae > Syrrhaptes > Syrrhaptes paradoxus. Next base: position 54,904 of record VZTO01018434.1, on the reverse strand, counting down.
AATACATAAATCAGAGGTTTTACTGATCAGAGGATTTTTGGAGGGAAAGATTTCTAGCCTGGGCTGGAAATTTCTGTGTCTCCAGTTAGAGTGGAATACTCTCAGAGATATTTGTCTCCTGGAAGCACAGTTTCATAAATCACAATACTAGTTTGTGGTTTTTTTTTTGTTTTTTGAGAATTCAATGTGAAGCTCCAGCACATTCTTAGAAACTATACTGCAAATGTAAATAGTGTGGCTGCTTGAAAACAAAGCTTTGCAAGCAAAAGAGGTCACTGACCACTAACGTTTTGTGAGAAGACCTTCAATTTTTTTTTTTTTGCAGTGAGAGTTTGACAGAAACTGAAACAGTAAAACCATATTTTTGCGTCTTTGCCAATTTACGCCTTCTCTGGAATCAAATGTGCATCCAGGCTGACAGCTTATGTACAGCAGGCTCCACTTCAGATTGACATGGGTCGTCTGGATAATTGGATAACAAGGACAAAAGCTGGTTTCCCAATCAAGCCAACTAGCTGGATGACTGGAGTTATCGTCTAGGTCATGAAGAGAGGAGATTTTTTGGGGGGGTCATTTTCCAGACCCGGTTCTTCTCCCCAGCTGTCCGACAGCCGTTGGCAACTACTCAGAGTCCGAGGTGGGAAAGACCCCTCAGGCCATGAAATTCCCCAATACCAGCTTCTTCCTCATGTTTCTAGCATCCCCCAGTTGGATGTTTCCTGGATAACCAATCTTTGGGTCATTTCTGCCTGTGCTAGGAGCACCGGACCCACACGGCGTTACCACCCCTGCTCTGCCACGCCATGGGGCAGGTCAGAAAAGACACCCTGAGTATCTGCTCCCCAAGTGCTCTGTGTGCCGTGAGCGAGCGTTTCCTCCGCTCCTGCAGCGTATCAGCCCTGAGTACTATATAAATCTACGTGTTAGCTATGTCCTAACAGTTAAGGCATTAAAAGAATCTATTTATCTCTCGCCATTAAGTGCATGTCAGGACCAGTCGAGCACTTGATAAAGTCTCACTGTCCACCCCATCGCCCATTTTCCCTCTGTCCACACAGTGCACCCGAGCGCTGCGCACGCACACGTCATCACATTCAGCGTCATTTTCATTAATTAACGTTTCAGTTCAAATAAGACTTTCCAAGTTGCATTAAATCTCTGCAAAACGTATTTAAGGACTGAAAAGAATCCAAGAAGCGCAAACAGGGGTTAAACCATGCATAGCACACAGGCATGCGTAGCGTAAAGGCATGCAGAAGGTAAAATAAGTCATTTTAGGATTATTAGAGGGATGTTTATAACTTCCATAATTTTGAGCCCAGTGCAGACATATAAACACTGTCTTTCGAACCAGTACCAATATATAAAACAACTACTAACAAGGAAAATTTACGGTGTCCTTCTCTGCTGAACTTTCCGCTATTGTTCCAAGGAGGTGAGCGGGGAGCAGAGAATCCGAGGAAGAAAACAAAGTTTTTCAAAGATAATTCAGCTCAGCCTAGGTTTGATGAGATGTAAGTGGTTCTGGGGGAAGTGAAAACTATCCAACTTGTTATGAGCCAACAAAGACACCTCTTCTTTGAAGCAAAGGCAATAATACACCTCCAAACTTATCTTCCCCCATGTATTAACCAGCAGACAGATGCCAGCACTTTACCGTGCTCCGCAGCCTGACGAAGGGCTGGCTGGCAGCCTGCCGCAAGCGCGGCCACGCGTGCTGTAGCCAGCGCTAGTTGCCTCTCCAGGCAAGTGGAGTTTTCCAGGTATCGCCTGAGCAGGAGAGGACTTTTTATGGCCATCTGGTAAAGAGAACAGCTCAAGAGGCGTTAGGGGATGGAAGTGGAAAGGGCACGGGAGTTCACAGCCTTATCACCAGGTTTTTCTCTGCCGCACTGAGTCACCGCATGCCCAAATCCTGAGAATAAAGTATGTTAGTGATAGGGAGAATCCCACGACAGGCAGGAAAACACAGAGCGGAATGACAGCAAGAGGAGGGCAGCAGGATGGGGTGAGTTGGGTCAGTGCTCACGTTACTCGCTATTGCTGCTTACATTTGCTGCTTTGAGATTGCATCTATCTTACACTCATTATGAAGATTTATGTGTCTGGAGTAAAAGCAGGGAGAGATCTCTTTGGATGAATTTCAGCTCAGTGATGGCATCTCTACAAACAGTTCCGTTCTGGCTTTACACCTGCAGTGCTGGAAGCCGAACCTTATGCCAAGGAAGTTGGCACTCACTGCTATCAGCTGGGTTTGGTGAAAATGGAAGGAAAATGGAGAGTACTGCCTCGGACAAAGCTCTTGCTTTACAATATAAAATAATGTGAAGTCTCTAGGGCAGTCAGTCACCTTAACTTAGCATGTCTAGATGGCCTCAGCTTTCAGAGAGGTCTTTCCCTCGCGTGCACAGCCTGAGGGAGCTGACCTGTTATCGGAAGTGGATCCCATCCCAAAGTTCACTCTGATCCCAGGATGGGTCAACAAGTGATGAAATATCTGCCTTTGTCCACTTTCACAGCCTGTTTTTCCACCTTCACAGCCCCTGGCAGACACAAGCTGATTAACTCTGCACTGGCAACGCGAGGCGTTTCTGTCCTCGCTGCAGTGATGGAGAACTGGAGTCATGGGCACGTTAAGCGCCTCATCCAAGGCAACAAGCTGGTGAGAATTTGCACCAGATCTGTAACTGAGACCCATATTTAGTGTTCAGCCAACTCTTTCTGTTAACACCAAATCATAAACCAACCCTTGACTCCATCTTTCAATAAATTAAATTTCCATTTCCCTATGGAAACCAGAGGAAAGTCTGAAAGATGACAAGTTGGGCTCTGAAGAGTGCTTCTGCACCGCTCAGCAGCGTGGTCAATGCTATTTGTACCTACATACAAAGGCAGGGATGGCTTCTGCTCTACACAGCCTTCCTGGGATGGCCACAGGTTGGCATTCCCATACGTTTTTTGCTGGAGCTTGTCCCTGTTTCCCTTCCCGGGCAAGCTGCCAGAAGAGTGACAAGCAAGCTGGCAGCTGATGTTAGAAGCCACCATCGCTATGAGCTGCTGGTCACAGCACAAATGGTGCGTGGATCAAAGATGGGCCGAGTCCTTTTACTAGAGGGCGTTTTTTAAACAAGTCAAAATTAATGGAGACAATAAAACCACAATAACTGTGTTTTAACATTTCTGAGCATCTCCTACCACCGGGCCCCTTCTGAGCAGCATAATCCCTGACGTGCCGTTCCATTTACTTAACCAGATGATATAATTTATCAATATAATGGACACTGATGAAGATGGATTAATTTGGATTACAGAACCAGCGCTTCACAGTGGCTCTATTCAGGACACAAAATGAGGATGTGTGTGTTTATGACATTGTTTGGAGCAGGGTGGGCAAGGGCAGCAAGCTGCACAGCGACTCGGATGCTCCTGAGTCAGCCAGGGAGGGAGGGGAGCCCCTGTCAGAGCTATACGGTAAGGAAGCTTCAAGGATGAGAGTTTTTCCTCAAGTTATTTAGGCTTCTCAGACTATGTTTATGTGATCTACCATTATTTTCTTTTTATAAATTACTTATCTCACACTACATGAGATCCCCATAAAAGTTAATTAATCAGAGAGGTAGCGTACAGAGAAAAGGAAAAGCAGAACTTAAAACACACAAAAAAAAATTAAAAATCACCATTGGGTGAGATGTACGTGATCTCTGATCACACCTCTTCTTTGTACCTGTTCCTGATCCCACTATGTCCCTGCTGGGGGATTCGCACATCGCATCGGCCAGGCGTTCCCGAAGGCCCTCCTCCGTGTGCTCCATGGAAGACATGTGACGGAGACCGAAGTTCTCGGGCCAGCTCCCGCACACCTCCAGCAAGGTCACGCTCCGGTCGAAGGCACCTTCAACAAACAAACGGGAGATGTTTGGGAGGCCCTGGGACCAAACCACTTCCATATATTTTATTTATTGCAGCGGCAAGAAAGAAGCCCTTGCACTCTGAGTTCCTGAAAAGCTAATTTTAGCACATTAGTTAAAATGTTGGTGTTAGCAGCACAGCAGGAGCAACCAGAGCCCTGAGTGCCGAACAGCTTTGACCAAGCAGCTGGAAGCAAAAAGGTGAAATTAAAAATACAGACCAAATTCTGGTCTCATATTAGGGAGAGTCAGGAAATCAGCGTAACGGCACTGATGGAAATGACAACAGAAGCTGGAACTGTCACATTAAAAACTGTATATATGTTCTTAAGTACAAGTCAGACAATCACAAATTGTTTTTAAAGTGGATTTGCCTTTCACTGGGCTGCTGTTGGGCACACTTCCCCCTTCTCGTCTTGGACAATGGGAACAGTCATCTCGTCTTTGCCAATGGGCAGAAATTCCAGCCAATATCCCTCGCTCGCTCTTGAGCATTAAAGCGCAGCAGCGTGGTGGAGCGAGGAGGAAGGGACGGCTTGTGTTCTGCCTTGTGTTTGAAGTATGTCTACTGGAGGAAAAAAGCAAGCCCGCCCTTCAGCCTGGGAGATCTGTGGATTTTCTCCATTCCTGCACTGTGAAATTTGAGGTCAAACGTGAGCTAACAGAGACTCTTTCATCAGCAGGGCTTTGCTGAAGACGCTGGCTATTGTGACGGAGCGCACGTACCTACAAAAGATCCTTAAAGCAATTCCTTAACTTGCAGTTATTACCTCGTTCACAACGGGGTAGGATGTTCTGCTGAATGCCAAGATTAGATTCTGAATTCAAGATCACTTCAAAGTACAAATTAAAATTATTCTGCTTTATTATACAGCAAGTCTTCTGTGAAGGCTTACTTAAATCATTCCCACTTGGAACAAGATTACAGTTATGCTTTGTTGCTTCAAGCACATAACATTTACTCAACTATTAGGTAACTGAATACGCAGCGTTTATTGTGCCTGGTTTCTGCCAGCCTACCGAGGGGAAAAAATGCAAATGCCAATGTTTCTCAAAGTTAAAAGTACATGAAACACGTCCTTGTTATCAGGCCTTTGGTTTTCCCCTTTGATCAGCCGTCAGAAACTATCTACACTTGTAGTCTGTGACTGTACAGCTTCACAGCACACTCCCTGCCACTGACAGGTGGTAATAGAAAGGGTGAGAGACCAAGCCCCGCGGCAGGCGTCCCTTCCTCTGATAACGGCCAAAGTACCGGGTGATAACCGTTAGTAAACACTCGGGCGGCCAGTTAATCCATACATCAGCAAAGAGGGGCAGATAATTTTGAACTCTAATGGCACGGACAAAAAGCACCGGGGCTGGCATTCGGGGATTTATATGGGCTGCAATGGTGACTTCTGGCTCCTGAATTTCATCGGCGCGCACAGCTTTGATTTATCTCTTTGCCTGGCTGCAGAGTAGATTCCTGGCACTAGAAAACCATCAACGCTCAAATGGACCTCTCCAAACCGGGACTGGGGCTCTTATGTGATACATGCACTTGAACTCTGGATGAATCCCAGTTTAAACTGAGAGGAGGAACGACCAAATATTTCAACTTTTTAATGGGTCTTTGGATTTATAAGGTTACTCCAGTCCACTAATTTGTTTTAGAGCAAGGGTTCTTGAAGCTTGTTTGAGAAAATGCAGCGAGGAGGCAAAGCCATTCTGATGATGTTTAAGTCTCTGCAACATTTCCATGTTGTCAGTTATCCTAACTGCAGGAGGAAAAGCAAAATTTGGTCTTTTTTTGAAGCTTCTTTTTTTTTCAAGTCATCCTTCTGTGGTTTCACGTGACCCTGAGACCCCCCACACTGCAAATACTCCGAGACCCCAGCGCTTCAGTTGTTTTCCTTAGGGCTGGAGAGCTGCTGGGGGACTTTCCCATCTTCATCCCAAACCCCAGGCTGGCAGCAGGGAGATGCCGAGAGCTCCCATGGGTTTGCAGGGTTGTGCCAGAAACGCTGATGAGAAATCTCTTCTTTACTAGTGTCTGCTCTCATTCCGAAAGTGAGAAATGGGAGCGTTTCTGCTCCTATAAGCAGACATATGAATAATAAGGCAAATGGCTTTTGAAGCTCTGCCAAGATGCCTGCATACGTGTACAGGGAGAAACTTCATAGAGCGCCGGGCGCTGGCTCCGGAGATCCTTGAGTGAGAGCAAAGGAGACAAGTGCAGCGTTACCTCTGCAATCAGGGCCAAGAGCTGCCAAAACTTCTTAGCAGCAGCAACGTGTGAGGTTGCAAGTGTTAATGTAAATGCAGGTTAGAGGGATTAACGGCACAGAAAGTTTTCTTGTAAAAAAAACCATACGGCTGGCGAAGCTGTAGTTTTATCTTTCCTCCCTTTTCACTCCTCCTCCATGTTAGGAGAACACATCTGGCGACATGATTCATGTCCAGGCATCCAGCTGTGATTCACCCGCCGGGGGCTCACCCTGCCCGTGTGATGGGTGGCGGGGGCACAGGGGGTCTGTGCGCCATCACCTGCTGGGTGTTGCAGGGGAGCCCCCAAATTCCTCCATATTTCAATACAGCCATCGATGGAAGGGTTTCACGTAGAGCTGAACACACAGATGTGCGGCCGAGGTTACACGGGGCGTGGGGGTGGAAAATGGGACCGTGCTGGAACAGGGGGGTCCTTGTCCACCATAAACCCTGGCTCTGTCCCTCTTTGATGTAAAACAAAGCTGCTTCAAGGAAAAACAAGCCTGATGGTCACGGACCTTCCTGTTCTTCTTGCCATGGCAGCAGCAGACAGCAGATGTATCAAAGTAGCTTCGTTTTCTCAAGGCTCAATTGAGTCCTGAGTATTTTTACACCTTGGAAAATTCTTCTGCGAAGTGTGTGAAATGGCAGCTGGGCTCCCCGGGAGCCTTTGGGTGCTTCGCCCGACGTACATGGCTACCAACGGCACGCGAGCTAATGGCATTAGACTCACACTGATAGCAGCTAACCGTATCTCTGCTATTTATTAAATTGTAATCTCTTTCTGGCTGCCTTGCTCTCCCCTTTTCAATCCCAGTATCTCAGCTGATAACGTATCAAATTCCCCATCGTCAACCAGAGAGAAGTTTACAAATAAACCTCAGTGCAGTGTCCTGCTCTCAAAATCCCCCAAAACCCGCAGCCAGAACGTAACCCCAGGACCAGGGTGGCCGAGGAGGCTCCTGATTACCGAAGGGTTGAGGGAAGGCAGACTGCGCCCCATGCCTGCACTGACAAACCGCTGAAATCCCACTGACAGCCATCAATATCAGCCCCCGGCGTGTGAAGCCTTCCTCCTGTCCCCCAGACCCGACACCGCTTTGATGGTGGAACAGGTTCCACCTAAAAGGAGCAACTCACTGAGAAAGGACACACGGAAGAAGCAGATCAGGTATTATTTTAGCCAAGCTAGTGAAATCCTGGTGAAAAACTCATTAGATCACCAAAAAAAAATCCCATTGACTCACAATTGTGTCCATATTTCATCCCACCGTGTGGTCCTCCCAAGCTAACGGCACATTACTGAAGATGAAACTGGGTGGAAATTGAGACCATCAGCCTCCTTTGCATGATGCCCAAGCACCGTCCCAGATCCACTGCTCTACAAATGAAAAACAACCTCAAACCAAACGGAACACGCAGAAACCTTGGCTTGAACATCCGAACGCGCTTTGTTTCGCAGTTCCAGCGTGTTTAGCTTTATGCCACCCCAAACACTCCGAGCTCATTCTGCTCCACACGCAGGATTTTCCTATTAAAACTTTATTTTTCTCCTGATGCCCATCTCTCACTTCTGTCCTTCCACTGACATTTGCCGCCCAAGGAGAAGAGCCCTTTCCTCACGCTGCTGCTGGATGGAGCAGAATCAGACCCTCCGTCTTTCTGCTGAACGTTTCTCGCATTTTAATGGCAAAGGCTTCTGTTATTACTCACACCAAATTACCTCGCTTAGAAGCACGGGATTTGTCTTTTGCACGGCAATCGTTTCAAGGCTTTTAATATAAAAGGAAAATAAATTCTACAGAAGGAAAAAAACAAGCCTCAAAACTTGGAAACATCCTTTCCTTTCACAGTTAGCCCTACCAACCAAGCCCGAGAAAACCAGAGAAGCTTATTTTCTTCTCTGAAAAACCTAGTAGTAAAAAGTATTTTTACAAAATATTTTAATGCTTCTAGTGTGTTATTTTTCTAAGTCAAAATAGCTCAGCTAAATCTTTCACCATAGCCCTTTAATTCGAAAGCCAAGGGAAATTTTTTTCATTAAACCTCTGGACGGCTTTGTTTAAAATATGAAATCAAGTAGCTCCATTTCCTGTCTTCTAAGGAACAGTAAATCAAAACGACTACGTTCTCCAAAAATACAGTAACGGTTCTATTAAAGAGCTTGACAGTTTTGAGCCTCACCTTGCATATTGCAACATACGTGTGAGCAAAAATAACAGAGTAAACAGGAGAGGAAATGACCTGCCAATTTTAACTGATAAAAGATGCATCCTTCTCATTAAAGGGACGGGGCTGTGACCCCCAGGGATGGCAGACCCTGGGGTGCGACCCAGATAGTCTCGGAGGGGCTGCCCATCACTGAGCCCCTGCCCGTTCTGGCCCCTTCAGAGGGAGGAGCGGATGCTGAAGGTCCTGATCCGCTGGGTGCCGGACACACCGGTCATCGCAGTGTGACCACGACGGTGCTGCCCCGAAACGCCTGGGCTGGGAGTGAGAACCCACGGGCGTGGGAGGAACCGGTGCGTGGAAATGCCCTGCCCAGAGCAGTCAGTGGAATTGTAACATACCCCATCTAAACATCAATGGTCGAGCTTTCCTGCGGGGTGTGCCAGTTCGCTTCCACGCTGTAAGTCTGTGACTCCAGCAGCTCTCGGTACCTGAGTGGGGACCTGGACAAATCCCTTACCAAAGTGTGGAGGAAGATGCATCTCCCCGACTTGCACCGCATCTGACTTTTGAACATGTGCCCATGCTCGGTGGTGTGTGCTGCTGGTCCTCTCCCATGGCATGTGCACGTCAACTTCTGTGTGACAGACTTTGCACCAGCTCACCTCCGCGCACGGCCGCAAAACCAAGGTGTGCGCGTTCATTATTGCCTTTGGAAACGACGGCTGGAGCTACGGCCTTTGGGTAAGTCTACTTCCCTGTCATCTTCCCTCCCACGGAGTTCCTTTTTTTCCAGAACGGCTCACAGTTCTGCTATAAACAGGACATTACTCACCAGCTCTGTATCCTGCGAGTGCATTTAATTAATGGAGCCTTCAGCCGGGGTGCCCGGTCCCACAGGCAGCGAACACTCTCCAATCCCTTTGAACTTTCGCCTGAGCAAGGCTGAGAGGTTCCTGCGTCCCTCCTCAGCCCTACAGACTTGTAAACAAAAATACTGTTTATTCCTCTGCCGTTATTTCCAAAGGAATTCTAAGCAAACACACAGCTGCTGGGACAAGCAAGCCGGGGGCAGGGTGGCCCCCAAGCCCCCATACCCAGCGGGGACCCAGGTTGGGCAAGAAGTTGCCCAGCCATCGCCTGTGCTCGATGTGGCAGTGGCCACATGCTCGGGACAGTGGCCAAGGCAATGGATGGCCATGTTCAGGATCATAGCGGTGCTGGGCTATGTCACCATCCTCCTCCTCCCCGCTGCCCCAACAAACACCATCTCCTCCGGCCCCGCACAAGGGTTAACCGGGGGCTGGGGAGAAGCATTGCAGATGATTAGGAACCCAGCCAGCGATCACAGCCATGGCGAAGGCTTTCAAATGGGAGCGAGGCTGCGATTTTCAGAGCCGGAGCAGCGAGATATTTTTATAAATGCATAAATCTTTTCAAGGAAAAACAAATATAGAGGAAAGAATGTAAACATTATTGTAAAATGCATAATAAAATGTCTGTTGTTTGTTAATTTTGCTCCTTATTATCCAGTCTATCTGTACCACCGATGTTGAAACATTTGCCTCTTTTTTTTTTTTTTTTCCTCCTAAACTCCCTTATTCATTTAAAAATAGTTTCCTGCATGTTATATGAATAAGCAAAACCTAAGGTCCTAAATCCAGGAGAACTTTGAAGTATGAAACCCATGGTCTATGGGAACTATGTTTTCATTAATCAAAGTAGATGTTTCTAAAGCCATCAGATTTATCATGACTGGATTTCATATGTGAAACCCAATATACACACAGACATACACTGCTTGTCCTTTTGGATTAGTTCTGACCTTTTACTCTCCTTTCTGAAGGATCTGCCTTTCCTCAGAGCACGGCTGCCCTGTTTTACCACGGCAGCAGCCAAAGGAGCCTTGACAAAGTGCGTTCCCAACTCTCCGCTTTCCGTGTCTGAGTACGAGCCTGGGTTAAGGTCAAAACATAAATGATTAAGTGTATTTATTAAACCCTGCCGTCGCCTCAAATGCTCCCTGCGACTCTCTTCTGTGCCATCCACGCTGCAGCTCCACACCAGCCCGCTGGCAATACACCTGGCCACCAAACGAGGGACCCCAGTGTCACCGCAGCGCCGGCGCTGATCCCCGGGCTGGAAAAAGCTGAAGGAAGCCCCCCCAGAGCCCCCCGAGCATCTCCTGCAGCCCTGGCCGAGCTCCTGGCTTCCCCAGAGGCGCGGAGGTTAGCGAAAGGACACGGCAGAGAGATGGGATGGTTTAAAAACCAGAGGCAGGATGTGACATCCATCCAAAGCAGGACTTAAAAGATAAAATGCAAAAAATCTGTGTTTGGTGTCACGGGGGGAAAATTTATGCCGTGGTTTTGCAGTACCAGAAGCACAGGACTTCGTCATCTCGCTTAAAAGAGTATCGCAGGGGCCGGGGCGAGCGCGGGCTCTGCTGCGGTGCTGGGGGCTGCCCCTGGGTGCTGAGGGCACTGGTGGAGAAGGTGCAACTCACCTACAGCCTGAGGAACACTGGAAAATGAGATGAGTGTATTTTTACAATACTGGATGCAATTTATTTAGTGGGTCTAAAAGCAAAAAAAAAAAAAAAAAGAGCTGGGAACTACAGAAAAACTGGATGCTATTATGATTTTCAAAACAAAATACTCCTTTGTACTAAAATTAATTTCCAAGAAAAAAAATGTTTTTCCCCTTTGAATAGCAAGATTCTTGCATATTTTAACTCTTTACAGCTTTGCAGAATCAGAACGCCTGGAAAAAATCAGGAATGCTACAAGCAGCCCCAAGCCCCCTCAGAGATTAACATTTCTTTCCATTTAATCCTGACATAGAGTGTCCTGGAGAACAGAGAGTTCTGCACAAGCCGGGCTGGCTGCGTGTTACCAGGTATGATCCTGCACAGCAGAAAAACTTCACCTGATGTTCTTTCAACCTCCAGGTCTGGAAATTTCATTAAAAAAGGATTCGCAAAAGATCTTCAGCACTTCTTAGGTTTTTGCAAGGTTGGAAATGTTTTCTTGTGGTATTCACATATTTATAATTCTCAGTCCTGGTTAAAATTAGAAAATCCAGTAACGTTTTTTCTCTTAGTAAAATTTCCCACTCTCTGAAGATCTACGACTCGGTTAAGCTTACAAGAAGATGATTATTGGGATTTTTCAGCAATGCCTAGGAAATTTAAACACACAACGAATTCCATTAAATCTCAGCGGAGGCTTTTTTAGGCAAGTCTTTATTTTGTTTTACTTCTCATCTGAATAAAAGCCGCAATTTTATGATGCTGAAGCCTTTGTACTGGCTTCACTGGGAAAAACCGTACAAGACGCAGGAAAGACACACGCGCTATTTCTGTGGCGCTACTTAATGATCCTTATTTGCTTTTTTTTTGGTATATGCCAAGTCATTTCTGAACTCTTGGGAAGAACTTTGCAGGCATACCCTGTCTTAGCGAGCTCACTTTGCGAGGCAGAAATATGCCAATTCCATATTCCAGCTCCAAGTACTGGAGGGACTTGAATAATATATTACTTCCCTTAAGAAAACAGCAAGATTTATCTCCCTTATTATCAACCTCGTGGCATGTGCAAATGCACACACATATATATAGATATATATACGTACCAAGGACACATAATGGATTATAAAAGGCTCATGTTTACCCACAAGTAAGGAAAGATCTGACAACTCATCGGGGTTTTCTGGATAACTAAGATCTTATGTTACACTTTGAGACGCAAGTGTGGATTTGTCATGTTGCTTGAGAATTAGTGGTAACTGGCTGAGCCAAGGAATTTAATTCTGATTGTTTCATTTGAATTAAAAAAATCTTAGTGTTGAAAAAACATTGGAACTGTGCTTTATACTAATATATCACTCCAATTGTAATAGGAGACTCTTTCTTGTGTAATAGAGAGTGTAATGCTTGGAAAGGCCAAGTTCATCGTGGGTACAGCTCCTCCGCAGAGGAACGAGGGGACACTGGATTTTAAATGTGCCGCAAAGGAGGGGTGAAGGCTTCCCCATCACAGACCCGCCGGGCTGGAGCTGCCCAGCCAGGATGGATGCGGTCCTGCACGCTGCCCTCAGCCCTGCCCGAGCATCCCTAACATCCTCCCGCCCCACAGACCCAGTCCACCAGAGACAGAGCCTTCTGCTGGGTTCTGGGCGATTTTATAAGTAATACGCACACAGAGGAGTGTTCACAAACAAGGGGAGATAACGGGGCAGTTTCTTATCGGCTAGGAGAAAGTTTGCAGAAGAGAATCTGTAGGAAGGGGCCGAGCAACCATCGAAGCTCCGGAAACGTGAAATTTGGTTTATCTCACCAGCAACCAGTTCAGAATGAAACTGAAATATTTTTTGCATTATAAGAGCAAATATTTCTCTGGTCTCATATCACCTTTTCCAGATGAAACATTTCACAACCCAGCCGACACATAAACAGAAACCAAAATATTTTCCTAAGGTGCATCACTAATCCCACTCGGGGCCTCTAGCTTGTAATTTATTTGCCTTACCTCATTAAGAGATAATGTCCGCGTCGATTCCAAGCTACTTGTACACAGCACAAATAAATCTCACTTGCAAATCCTAGGCGCTCGTGGGTGTTTGGGAGGAGCTCAGAGGGTGATTTCTGTTTTCCAGTTTCTTAGGGTTATGCCTAATTCTGTGCGCACAGCCTGCTGGAATAACGACTTCCCTGCAGGTATTTTAACACAGATCACAAACAGCACGAGGTGGATTCAGGTATTAAACCAGAGCGATGGCAGTGGCTGTGTTTGGGGCAGTTGAGCTGAGGACAGAGCACCACCACCATCAGGAGCTGGTTTGGAAACTTACTCTTGCTACTTATTGAGCGACTGAGATCAGGGAATGGAGGAAAGACTGAAAAACACACCTAAAGAGCCAAATCCTTGGCAAACCAAAATGAATTATCAGCGCTGATATAAAGAATTGTATTGCTTACACCGGGGAAGAGCCGGACCATCCCGGCTTCAGTAACTCACCCACGGTCACTGGGCAAGTCTGTGCCAGGGCTGCCCAGAAAGAAATCTCTGAGGACAACCCCAGGAAATGCCACATCTTCCGAGACAGTATGAAAAGCCACGACTGCACAAGACCTCCGGAGCCACCGCAACCTGCCCTGGCCAGGCAGCGGCTCCCAGATACCTTTCCATCAGCTCTGGGAGTTCTGGAAACTGCTCACTCCAAGTCTCTAGGTCCCTCCAAGAACACCAGGAAAACGTGTTTCTTTAAGGACTACAGAGAAATGTCAAATTTTATGCTTAGAAAATAATAAAAATTTAACAAACCTTAAACTTGTTTCCTTGTAAGCCTTCCAAGTCTGGGAAGATAAATTCTTTCTGGCCTGATCCTGAATTCATTAAAAGCATGTGCCAAGTTGCACGAGCTAGTTATCTAAGCTCCAGCTAGAACTGGACCTACACAGCACTGAAACCTCTGGTCCCAAGCCAGCTCAAGCATATACTTAGTTTTCAGCATGCAAACAGCCACAGTGACTTCAATGGCAGTATATATACGCTGGAAGTTAAGTGTGTGCTTAAATGTGCTGCTGGAGCGGGGCCAGAGCACTTGGTGACTCGCGGTACCAAGGTCTGATCTCCGACCAAACCCCGTCCAAGGCAGGGATTTCACTCCAGCCAGGCAGGACCCAGCTGGTCAGGAGCCAGCAGCCCCGTCCTCGCTGTCTGAAGTTTTTCTCTGCGTACATTGAGGAGGTTTTGCCCTTGTCACTTATATTATCCATCAGACATCTGGTGGCTGGATAAGGCAGAGCGACGTTGCAAGGTGAGATGATGGAGTGAAAAAATTATTGCAGCTGGCATGTCCTAGCCTAGGGCTTTCGGTCATTTAACTCATCTCGCTCTCATCCTCGGCAAAGACTGTACTCAAAGGGCAGGAGATTTACCCTCCCACACGCCTCACGTTTGCACTTGGCAATTTGCGGTAACAACCCCAAACGCAAGCAGGAGTTAGGCAAAGATGCCTCTCCGTTTACAGCTGAAAGCAAAGCTTTCAGGAATAAGCAAGAACTACTTTTAAAAGTCAACCAAGGACTTCTAGTGCCGTGAATAACACCACCCTTTTTTCACTTGACAGAAGAACTCCGACCTCACGTTACAGAAACTAGAAGTGTGTGCCTATAGGGCATTATTCTCACAGGGAGAAATTCAAATTAAAATCTTTCTCACTAATGCCCTTGGAATGTCTCTGTCCTCTCCCATCAGATCACTGCCTACAAGGAAGCTCACTCCACCCAGGTTTTTCAATAAACGGGAGCCGACCGTTTGCACACAGGCTGAACTCTGCTGCCAGATGCTCAGGGAAACTCCATGATTTTGGATGAACAAGGCTGATGGACGGAAGGGACCACGGCAGATCCCCCAACCCCTGAGGGCTCTGTCTGCTGCGGAACTGCCTCATTTCCACGTGGGTCACTGAGATAAACAGATCTCCCACAAAAGCAGAGAAGGACAGAAAGTGGGTGCATCAACCCAAACAAATGCAAAGAAAAAAAAAACCCAAGGGGAAGAGGAAAGTCTGATAATTCACTTTGTGCTGTTAATTTATGAAATTCAGCATGCTCTAATCTGGAAGCACAAGAACTGGATTATTACAGTCAATCTTCTTTTTTTCTTCCTTCAATAAAACCCATTTTGGAGCCCTGGTGGCAAGGATGTGCTTTGCTGTGATTTATGAAGCAATGCAACCTATGACGTAATTTGGCATCAACCATTCACAGCCCAAAGGGACCAGGTACACAGAGAGGGATGAAGGAGAAGCTTCAGTGTTAGGACCTTCTGGCTTGCAATACCCAAATCCTCCTGGGAAACTAGCCTGAGTCCATGTGAATAGTCTGATGACTTTAACCACACTCGCTGCCAAGGCGGGATGGATTCTGAGAGCTGCAGTCTACCATTCTTGTGGACAATAAATATTCCACTGAAATCATAGCTTGTACATATTTAAAAGGATAAACCTGCTACTAATAACTATGAATTAAATGAGAAGATTCCAATTTTTATGCCAGAAAGCTAAAAAAAACCCCTTCAGTGTGTTATAAACAAGTATCTATCATTATACACTAAGTTCAGCATGTAAAAATCCAAAGATGGAGTTTATTGTCTTTCATGGCTGAGAAATGACAAGTGTGTTTGGTTGAAAAGGAATTTAGCAAGAAGTAGTTCTGTACAAGAACCAAAATCCATCTTGAAAAAACAAGAAAATCACTGCTGACAGTTTTACAGTAGAATTAAGCCGCTGTGAACTCTCAGAAGTGGGGCTAATCACAACTTTCTGGGGAATTTAATATGGAAAAAAAGTCTGACTATTAGGGAGAATCCTATAACTCAGGTAGAAGCTGATTCTACACCTTTTCCAGTCTCAAATGATGAGTGAAACTACTGATGCTGTGCAGAGGGGATTGCTTTCGGACTGAGCCGTGTCCCCTGTCAGCAGAGCGATGGTCCGTGAGCCCCTCGGAGCAACCCCTGCTCCAGCCTCGTGTCCTAACAACCTTCCATCAGCACAAAGCCATCTATGAGCACGCTCGGCACAAAGCATCGAGAGGAGAAACTCGCTTTAAAACCACAGAGAAGCAAATCCAAGGAGGTGAGCAAGGAGGGAGCAGCTGAAGACAGGAGAGAGATGCATCAGGTCTGAAGATGGGGCTGGATAAATACACGCAGACATATTCCCTACAGTGGGCAAGCTCAAAGGTGGAAGCTGTCCAAGGGGAATCTCTCAAAAACCCTGGACAGCAGCAAAAAAAAAAAGTGACAAAAAACTTGCCAAATGTTTTAGTGCTCTGCTGAAAGATCAAGGTGGAAGGAGCCTCTGTGCTGGAAGCCTTGGAACAAAGACAGAGTTTCCTGGAACCCAGCACGTAACTGTTCAAACATCAACCCATCATCGCAGTTGGGAACCGAAGAAATAACAATAATAATTTTACAGAGAAAGGAAAGGGGGAGAAAGGAAGTAAAAATCTCTTTCCAGTTCCAGGTACACTGACCTCCCTATCTGCAGATGAATTTAAATCAAGCAAAGAGAAAACAAGGTGGGACATGAGATGAAGAAAATATTTCTAGGTACAGTAAGGGACCAGACTGGAAACGTATCCTGGGAGAAGTAACTTTTCCGAAGCACACAAGTATTACCTTTGAGATGTTAAAAGGTCAACAGAGGCACAAGTAGTTTCATATATAGAGAATAGATTCAAAAGGTATGTTAGGGCACGTTCAAAGCGCCGAGGGGAGCGGCGGTGCAGCTCTGGTGTCTATCAAGCCACGTTTATTGATGTTCTTGCTAGTTGAGGCAAGGTTTGGGAACATGGATCATAACACCGTTTTTATACCCTATAAAAGTACACGGCGAAGTGATGAGAAATGGGGATTGTTGAGTTGTGCCAGGCGAGTCCATTATAAAGAAGGAGTGTACTTTTTCGTGAGGCTTTTTACAACGCAGAGAGTAATTCCCTTCTCGCTGTGAAAAAAAAAAAAATTGGGAACCCTCCAAAGCATATGTTTCACAAATCTCCAAAAAGTGGAAAACAAGATTCCGAGAGGAGAAGTGTAGGAGGTGCAGTGTGAGAACAGAAGTTCAGGACGAGCCTCCTCCGTGTCCCTCACTGGGGACAGATGGGGCAGGGACCACGCCGCTAGCACACCTGCGCAGGGGCTCCTGCCCCAACCCCTTTGCCTCAAAACTGATCCTAGGGCAGGATTTAGGACTGCTCTGGAAGCTGGTATCTTCCCTGCAATCACAGCAGCTTTTGTTTAATTGCATTCAAAACAGGAGGCAAAAATGGAGATGTGGAAGACCACCTGCATTTTCTGCTTCATGGAGCAGAGAACTGCCTTCCCAGCCCAAGGGCGAGAATTAGCATCTCGGCACCTTGTTTCTCCAGGACATTTGACCTTTGTCGCTCTACAAACTAAGACACTGGCTAATTTTCATCTAGTTGGACACCGTTTGGAAACTACTGAGGAAGAGGGACAGGTCAGAGGTGTTTCGGTGAAATATTTAAGCTGGAGAGTTGCTACTGAGCTGAAGGCACCTCTTCCCCAGAGCCCCTGCAGCCCGGCCAGGGCGCAGTGGAAAGATGGCTCGGAGATGAAAAAGACCTTCAACTTTAAAAGTCAGTCCCAAATCCATGCCCATATCTAAACACGTTAGTTTGGCAGGTGG
This sequence comes from Syrrhaptes paradoxus, assembly GCA_013400615.1. Taxonomy (NCBI): domain Eukaryota; kingdom Metazoa; phylum Chordata; class Aves; order Pterocliformes; family Pteroclidae; genus Syrrhaptes; species Syrrhaptes paradoxus. The sequence goes on along the minus strand of VZTO01018434.1, from coordinate 37,358 downwards.
GCCAAGGGAAAGCATCACCTCAAGAGGTTACATCAGTACGATCTTTGGGTCGAGGCAAATAAGGCTGGAAGGATTTCCTTACCGAAACTGTGTCCAATGCACTCTGCGTACTGTGGAAACCAGAACGAATGGAGACCGTAAAATAACCCTCCAGCTTTATGTCTGAGTCTTGTTGATACCGCTCTGACCAGCCCAGTCAAGTCATCTGTCCATCTTATGACTTAGTTTCTCCACTTGTATAATAAGCAGGAGACAGTCTAGCTACTGGAGTCAAAACCAAATAACTGGGAATGCCTGGAGGTCTCAGTAGCAAGTCGGTGCGTATCGCTGCTCACAAAAGCCCCCCTGGAGCTAACAATATGACTTTGGAACACCTCAAAATCCAAACCAGATGAGTGCTGTGCCATCTACATCCAAAAGCTGCTGTTTTCCAAACCACCCTGTTGTTAGGTCAGAAAGCCTGGGAGGCTCCAGCTTCTGTGGGCTGTAGCATCAAAAGTTTTAGGCGAGTTTAGAGGACCCGTCCTAATCCTTACAGCAGTGAAGACAAACAGCCCAGGCTGAACTGGAAATCTCACTGCTCATAAAGAATTAAATTCTCCTCGGTGCTGAGAGCAGGCACAAGGCCAATACACCATTTAAGACCCATTTTGAGGGCTCAGTAAGACTTGGGTGGTGCACAGACCTTGGGAGGGGATTTTACCCGTAATAAACTAGTATGAGCCCGTATCGCAAATGTCTGCAGGACCTTTGACAGGATGACAGCTACAGAAACATAATAATCCAACAGCCTTGTAACCACCGGGTCCACCTGCCCTTCTCATATCAATAACAGGTCCAAGACAAAGGAAGTGGAAATTGGATGCTGGGGGTGAACTGCAGAGAGCCAAAGGCCTTATAAGATACCCGGTACCGACATCTACGCTTGATTAGGGGTGAAACTGCAGACATGAGACCTCAGCATGTGGTATTCACATGCAGGCTGAAAAATGCTGTCAAAGCCAGTTTTCTCTTGGTTAAAACGTTAAGGATAGGATACAGAGGGAAGCCTGGAGACGCCTGATGGCCAGCCCGAGCTGTCTGGGTAATGACACCGTGCTCTACCAACGCAAACGAGGGGCTGCTCCAGCGCCGTTTGAGCAGGTGCCAAATTTTGCCCTTGCACCCAATGCAAGCCAGACGACTACAGAGAGGTCCTGAGATGTCTGTTGTATGTACCAACCGAGCAGTTAAACCTAAACAAGAAGAAATCTGAAATTCAGATGTTAGTGTCAAAACTAATAGGAAACAGGATGCAGCTATAATGCAAACACAGCGGTCCAAATTCTGGGCACAGTTACAACCCAGCGAGTCCAATATGAGCGCAGGGAAAACGCTTTCTGTTGTGCATTAATGAAGAATTTTGTCTTGTAGACTTAAAAATAAACTTGTAACTTTTTTTGACCCTATGTAAAATCCCAGCAAGATTTTCTCCAGGAGTAGGCACAGGACAAAATCGCTTGTTATCCTGATATTACTTGACTTCAGAGACACCTACAAGAGAGACGGGATCCACTGGTGAAATCCCAGTTCCACCAAAACCAACAGGAGTTTCGCCAAGGCGTTCAGTGAAGGCAGGGTTTCACCCCAATTCTTTAAAAGAATATAATTTTCTGAAGAGAAAAATACATTAAAACCCAAACATGCTTTTCTATAGATATATCAGACAGATTTTAAAGAAGGTATGTCACTCAATTAAGAGTGCAAATACATGGATGTCGTCTTCACGTTGTGTATAAACAATTCATCGTGACTCACATTTCTACACCACCGTAGTGAGTTGGACGAGCTCTCTGCGAACAAAACCAGAGACATCTGCAAATCGGATTTAAAATCTTTTTTTTTTTTTTAAAAAAACAAAATGATTAAAAGTTGAAGAAACACTTCCATATGGAAGAATCTTACCCCAACAGGTCACCACAAAGACACTTCAAACACAATAAAACAGGAAGTGCTAAAAAAAGCATAGCAGCTCACAAAAACCCCCACAACCTTTTCCACAGAAAAAAAAAAAAAACAAAAATGTCACCCTGGGTAGAAAAACCATTTGGCAGTGTAATGTGTCTTTAATCTGCTCAATTTGCTTATTATAGTAAAGGGTTAGAGGAATTTTCAAGCAGTGGCCAAAAATACTACAATGATATCCTCCCCTCGAAAAGTAAACTTACTTAAAGTGAATTAAATTCTTCAACTTAAATATTTCAAAGCTAAA
>VZTO01018434.1:15959-35097 GCA_013400615.1 Syrrhaptes paradoxus | reverse complement strand
AAAAAAAAAAAAAAAAAAAAAAAGCTCCTGTCCACGAAGGATGGTTTAACTGCTCAAACCCAGCAATGGTCTGTCCACACTGGACCGTGCTGGGCACCCACCCTGGCTGCAAACACCCAGACGTGCTTTTTGTGCGCCTCTTGTTGGGCTTTAGAAGGGCAAACGTGCTTTGAGACACGATAGAAATAAAGTATGCCGGTATTCCTGCACCTCATGGCTGGCACGGGCCACTGCCGGCACCAGAGCCCAAGTCAGGATCACCCCACCTCAGAAACAAATTGATTTTGAGCGTATTGATTTGCCAAATTGCTTCTCAGGTTTAAGAGCCTTTAAAACCCAAGATAATAGATAGAGGAGATGGATGTAACCCAGAAAAACCACCTCTGAAGACGCACGTTCCTTTTGTGCCTACCCCAATACGAACAAGGCTCAGGGCGATTTTTGATAACATTGCTCCTGATGTTCTCAACTCCACTGACTCGAGTATTTGGTCATGTTAAACCTGGTAATTTAAAGCAATGCTATGTCCATTTTCCAGGTTTCCTGCCATCAGAAAACTCTGCACGTGACCCAGCACAGTGCCGAGCCCGGGGAAGCCAGCGGCATCGCTCCTCCCGGCTGCCGGCACTGCGGGGATGCCTGGAGGAGGCTGACAAAGACAATCAGAGGGAAATTTAAGGAAATCAAGACTGTCTGCTCTTGATATTGAATATCTACGAGTTAAAGACAGAAAGGTGCAAAAAGCTTCATAGTATTTGTGGCTGAAATTAAAACTTTAAAAGAAAGTTATACCGAGCAGTAATGTATGCAATGACATCTGGGACTGTAATCAGCAAACTGCTTTCAAGAGCTGCCAAAGCAAACAGCCAAATAACAAATCCACTTTACAGATCATCAATCTGGTCGGGCACTTGCCAAGGTAAATAGTACAAGGCTGAAGTTTGCTTTGCAAACCAGTGAGCTGGGAGTTTAGCAAGGCCTGCTTCCAGGACAGCAACGCTGGGGCAGGGTCCTGGGAGGGCTGGCGTAGAGAAAAGTTCAACAATCCGATATACAGCCAGCGACTCGGGGTGCGCAGAAAGACAACATATAACCAACGTTAGGGATAAAAAAAAAAATAAAAGAGATTCAGGTTATGTTCATAACTCACTTCACGATGATGACTACTAATGCTGGTACGACTCAAACACAAACCCTCAGATAAAGCCGAGTTTATTCTAACGCTGCTTTGCAGACTGGGCAACATTTCATGGGAACTCCAAACCTAAGACTGAAAAAAATTAGTAGGAAATGAACCTTCTTTTATTTTCAAATGAGATAAAATCTGGCTCCAACTACCATATTTTACATTTTAGGGAAGAGGATATAAAACATCAAACAGTGATTTTTTTTTTCATTATGAATGCAAGAAAGATAATTTATGGCGGCTGCAAAACATTTATTTAAGAAGTAAAGCCTTTATGTTCTGTATACAATTTATAGGGTTGTAAAAGAAAGACGTGAAACAACTGCAGCCATAATGTGCATTTATGAATAATAATTGTAAGGCCGTTTTGTTAAATACAACTTCTGCTCCAGAGTTCATTCTCCAGTTGATTGGGAAGTCCTCGAGTGAAATCTCAGATTTGTTCAATGCTACACTTTTGGCTCGGAAGAAAAGGGGAGCTCGAGACAAGATTGCTAGGCAGCACACGTCAAGAACCGCACGGAATAACAGCATGATGCACGTACGGTATTTTTCAACTGGTAAGAGACAGCGTATTCCTGGTGGAAGCTGCCTCAGCTCTGACTCCAAGTACAAATATTTGATTTTTCTGCAGTCAGGCGGGTGCGTTGCGACACGGCGAGAGGAGAGCCTCCAGCTGTCCCCACCACGCGTGGCTCCTCATTCCCTCACCTCGGGGCTGGACAGAAACGGGCTCCTTCCCTTATTGCAACCAAACCCCATTGCTTAAGCGCTGTGTTGACAAACATAAACCGAATGTGGTGAAATTGGCCCAATATTTACTGCGAGAAAGGTGACTATTAGCATAGCTGTACCGTGATGTGGATGCACCGGCTGGGGCTACTACACAGGCAATTCCATAATTCCATGCACAGCTACTTTTTCTTTTTTTTTTTTTTTTTGTGCTTTAATTTGTCATTTATCCTGGGGTACAATACACAGCAGTGCTCAGCACTTGGGAACTGCAGGTGATGGGTGTCCTCAGTGCTCAGGATCCTGTAAGGGGGTTGCCTCCAGCCCCGTCCAGGCTCCACACCCCAAACACCAGCACTCCCCGCTCCGTACCCTACGGCTTGATCATTGACACCTGGTTTGGAGTTATGGGAAGTGCCTCAAACTGTTCCTCTAAGTTTTTCGCTAATCAAACCACGATGAAGCATGGGAACAATTTAGAGCTGTAGTTGGAAATAAGTAAGTGGATCCCCCACAGGCACAAAAAAAAATTCTGATGACGAATCCTTCACGCTAATCAAGAGGTCCTGTATTCGTAACGAGCCTCACGAACATCCGTACCGTGGGGCCAAGCTCCCAGTGGGTATTTAGGGCACAGCCTGCTCTGAAGGGCTCAGTTCTTCACTCCACATACAGCATTTTTTCTCATTTTCTCCCGCAGATCGTTCTGCGGCGGGCTCCGAGGACCATGCTCCCTTCTGCACAAGCTCATGTTGCTTTTCTGCGCCGGCTGCTGCGATGCCGGTCCCCCGACGTGCCCCCGTCTGCCTGGTGACCACCACCCCGCCATCCTCCTCCATCCCTTCCTTACTCTCCAGCTCCAGCTGACCCTCAGCTTCCCTCACCGAGACGCTGGATTTTTACTTCTGTGGATATTTTCTATTTTTGGGACATTTTTGCTTCTGTTACACTGAAAAAAGCCAGCATCTGGTATGACGATACAAACAGATAGGGCTGCCCTAAACACGGAGCTTTCAGAGGCTTGGCAGGATCCCTGCTCTGCGCTGCGAGGAGCTGCCGGTGGCCAAATCCACTGATAAAAAGGATGTGTAACTCCTCAACACTACCCATGATGGAAACAACTGCCGCTCTCGCTGGAGGTCAGGACGCACACAAAAACAAGCCTACATGTGTAGGAGATTACAACAAACACATGGCCGAGATGGACTCGACAGATCAAATGTTGGAATCGTATGATGACACATGGAAAAGTGGAGTTGAGCAGGGGGGAAAAAAGCAGCCGAGAGCCCACATGTTCAATTAGCAAGATACAAAGCTTTTGTTGTATACCAAAAATAGCAAATAAAAGTCTGTTGTCATTTTTGGATATCCAGATGTGTTTCATTTCCAGCTTCACATCTGAACGTGTGGACCTGCCCGAAGATGAAAGAGAGGAAAGTGTGGCAATGGCTGAAGGGTATAATTACATCAAAACTCTTCCTTCCAAACAATGGGCCATTACGCTCCCCCGCACCTTATGCGGTCCAGCCCGCGCACGAGCCCCGGGGCCGGCTGCTGGGCCTCCGGCAGGCTTTTACCTGCTTTCCTCAGCAGAGCTGGTGTCTCACAAACGTGATTCCTCCTCACGCCAACAGTCATATGGGCTGTCAGTCCCATGCACCATCAGCTTCATCGTCTTGGCTCCCAGGGTGATGAAATGATATCCCCATGGGAGCCACAGGCTGCGAGTGGAAATTCTCTGTGGCCAACCAGTTTACTGCGTTAAGAAAAGTCTCCGTCTTGACGGTTACTTTGAAATATCCCCTTTTTTTTCCAAGAATCGTAAGAGGATCAGGATTTATACCCCCTGAGCAGGCTCACACAGGGCAGCAGTGGATGCCAAGTCACGAGCATAACAACAGCTACCTGGCCAGAGACTGTATAAAGAAAACACCAGTCTATAACCAATAAACACAAGTTACTTAGGTAGCACTCAAACAAAACCAGATGCTCTCCTCTGCTCCACTTTTCCCTTTGCTTTTCTCATTTTTGCCCCTCGTTGGTTTCGAATTGAAATTATATTCAAACCAGGAACATTTGCCAGTGATGTGACTTCCCAGACGAGGCTTCAGGTGTGCTGCCCTGGTCTGACACGCTAATTAAGGCCAGAGTTTATTCAATCAGCCTTTAGAGAAGCAGAGAACCGTGGATGCCAGTGACCGCGGCGGAGCACATACCCTCAGCAGAGCACTTGGCTGGGACTGATCCTGGCGGTCACCAGCACCGTCTCCAAGCCCACACCTCCCAAGCAGCGATGCGTTTATCCTCCAGGCACGGCTGTGGGACAGTATTATTATCTCTCACTCACAAATGGAAAAACTAAAACACGCAGAGATTAAGTTACATGCCCAGGATCGCCCAGGATCACCCAAGAAGCCTGTGGCTGAGCTGGGAGTAGACCTTCGAGCTCCCCAGTCCTTGCCCAGCTCTCAACCACAACACCATCCTTCCTGAACGCTTTCATGTAGTTATATTTATCTTTATGTAGGGTCATCTTGGCTCCCATTATGAAAAGCACATCTGGTTTCCAGTCCTCAAATTGCCTGGGTAAGGGTTAAATATTCAAATATAATGTTATTCCTGGCATTTATGGAAAAGTTTCTCAGTGCCGATTCCAAAATCCCATGGCTTTTTTTGAGCTGCTGCTCTGTATCATTGATAGTTATAAACGGCTTGTCACTCCCGTGCCTGCGAGTTGATAAAAACAAAGTCCTTTATCCACAGGATTAAAATTAGGCTAAAGGATGAGAATGTGGCCATGCGTTCGCATTTGCTAATGTTCTAATACGAATTTTATCATCGCCTAACTGGTATCAACAGAATTACAGGAAGAAGGAAAACCAGCGAATGCTCCTGGAATAACCTCTGCATGCCCAGCATAATCCCATGAGCTCAAATTCCTCGTGCTAAGAGTGCCTTTATCATAAATTCTCAAATCACAAACCCCCTCCAGATTGCAGTGAACAGCTGTAGTACACAAAAGGTTAATCTAAAAAAGAAATGACACTAATAACCACCAAACGTAAACAAGCACCTCTTACCACCATCATCTCATTGGCACTGCTGCAAAAATTATTACTAAAAGAAACCCAAACGGCGAAGCCACCCAATCCAATCAGTCCTGAGGGGTCTATTCCAGGCTTTATTCCTGATTCAGCTAAACCAGGTTTCCTACATCTGGTCTCATGGTCCCTTTGGTCGCATCCAGACCATCCCAGGAACCACCCTGTGATCCCCGGAGAGGGGCAGAGCTCTCGCCCGCGCGCAGGGGTGCGGCAGACAGGTACACCGGCCGAGGCGTGATGACCGTACAGACAGTCGGTTTTACACTCTGGTGTGCATCCCAGCAACTTCACTCTCCTTGTGTTACTGCGACATGCTCTACTGCTGCGTGTAAAGACCAGAAAGAAGAAGAAAAAGGAGGATTTACTATCACAGTCTATCTTCTAGGTTAGTAATGATTGATGGACTCTCTGTTCATATCTGATTTTTGTTTCCACTCTGTGTAATGTATAAGGGAATAAGAGCCCTGAGTAATACATCTTGCTCCCAGAAAGCAGCAGACAAGCAAACCCACGCTGGGGCATTATCATCAGCACCGTGCGTGGCAGGCGCAGGACTCACCCGGCGAGTGCCAAGGGATCGGAGCTTCCCGTATCGCCCGAGCCCACGGCGAACCTCCGAGTCTCTGCTGCTTCCCCACCAAACAGCAGCCCCGGCGAGGTGTCGTTACACACCATCGTGTTTTTCAGCTCCTTTAGAAAGGATGTGGAAGGATATCTGCGTGCATTGTTTGCAGGGTGCTGATAACCACGCCACACACGAAGGCAAGCTCGGGGTTTCCACCTAATCTGTACCACGTGCAGGTCTAAGATATCGTGCTGTTTCTGCAACTGTTCATTTAATTATTTTTAAATAGATCAGCCACAAGATCCATCCAGCCAAAAACAAGGAGAAAACACATTCCACAGACCCAAGGCGGTTGGATTAAAAAAAACCTTCCTGAGCTCATTAAATCTTGTGTCAGACATTCACCAGGCACCACGCTCTTCAAAGATCTGTCTGTTTACTCCATCATTGCTAATATTCAAGGCACATTTAAAGTAAATAGGTTAGGAAAGCATTTGATCTCACTGCTACGTAGTGCAGAATCCCGGCAGACCGAATTTCCTGGTACAGTGAACTATTCTGAGATTTCTTGAAATTTCGATTCATGCTCCTGTATTCCAGCGCTAACACCAGCGCTGCTCTGGTAAAACCAACAAAATTCAGTGCAATTTACTTAATAACCCCAGAACTACAGCCTCAATTCAGCAGAGGTCCATAAATGGGACCACACTACGTTGGCCAAAGTCTAAGCCAACATCACCCGTGGAGGTGTGAGCTCCTACCCCAGGCAGTGCCAGGAGCACCCTATCAGCTCTTTGCCTGGCTGGGTCTTCTGCAAAAAAATAAATAAAACCCCTGCAAAGCCACTTGGGTTTAGCAGTAGGGGCAGGAACATCCACTCTGACACCAAAGCCAGCGTGAAAGGTTGCCGCTGTTGCGTGCTTCCCAGCCCTGCGCCTTGTCCCCCATTGCCATCGCTCTATTTGATCATTGAAACAATGCAAGAAATGGGGGGAAAAAAACCCCAAACACCGAAATTGTGTAGCAGCAGAGGTGAGGGGAAACGAACTGTGGGTTGGAAGGAGAAGGCAGGGTCAGGGAAGGGCTGGGAGCCTCTTAAACTGGCTTTGCTGCGGGATAAGATGCTCTTGTAACTACACCCTTATTAGTGTTATTTTTTTAAAGCTGGATCATTTCACAGATCTGCTTTAAAAACATGTCATAAATGAGATCTGCTGCGATGGAACAGTGATGTGTGCCTACAGCTGGAGCCTGTGTGGAGCTGTGCTAATTTAGGCCAGCTGAAGACCTGAGCCTGGATTACCCCAAACTTCGTTTCACCAGTCTGAAGGGGGCAAAAAGCCCCAACTGCCCACGTACTATTCTTCCCTCAAATGTAACACCTGTCTCAAAGATTAATTTTCTCAGTACTACAGATTAAAAAACTATTAAACCAACCCCTCAAAAGCTCTCCTTTCAATTTAAGGTTTCATTTTGAAACAGTTGGAAAATTTCCAGATCTTCAAAGTTTTTCCCCAAAATAGAAAGTACGTTCTGCAACTGATTTTCAAGATCTGTTCTGTTTTTATTTATTTATTTACTAATGCTTGTCTTACCACAACTGCTCTTTTAGGAAACAAACTCCAAGGTATCTCAGTCCCTAAGGGAGGCACCTGTATCTCTAATTGCAGGTTGCGATGCTCTGGCAGGGAATTGCCGGTAACTACATAAAGGGATTACCCAGCACTCTTTAACTGGGTGGCAGGAGAGCCCTTTGGCTCGTTAAAAACCTCAACGCTTACGAAGTGCCAGCAGTACTGATGAGAGGAGTGCGGCTGGTGTTCCTGCAGCCCCAGCTTCCCACCGCCACCGGGCAGAGAGGCAGCGATAACGGGAGGGATGCCGCCGTCGGCCGTGAACACGCAGCATCACCGCGCTGGGACCAGACCCGTCCCTTCCTACACACACACCCCTGCAGAGGAGGAAGAGAAGAAAAATAACACACACGCACAGACTATCTTGTAACGGCCTCCGCATTTTCTCTCTGGAAGAAGCACAACCGCAGCTCCCGCCTCTGCTACAGCACCCGCCGTGCAGCCCCAGGCAGGTCACTTTGTCCCAGAAGCTGTTTTCCAGCTGTCCCAGCAGCACAGACAGCCAGTACCTCCTCGCACTGAAAAGCATAACTCACTGACGCCTATAAAACAGTTGGTGCTTTCCACATGCAAGTGTCAGGAGGAGGCGGAGTGTTGCTGCTCTTTCAAGGAAATGCTCTGCGGCAATTACATCGTGCGAGACACCCTGGCTTTGCCAAATGACAATATTAGGAAAGCATGTAGACAAAAGCCAAAAGAGAAAACCTTTTTAATTATAATTTTGGCACTTACGCATCGATCCGCCCTTACAAGCCTCTATGCAAGCTCTTCGTGCTCCTGCTGATGGATGCACGCAGCCCGGGCGGAGGTTTGCAGGGGGCTGCGCCCTCGCTGGTTATCCTGCTGGGGATGTGGGATGTGCCTCCTGCTTTACAGGAGAAGGAAAATGAGCTGGAGGGGACAGAAGTCATGTCTTGGACAGCCGAGTACCTGGGTGATGGAGTGCGGGGCACCAGCTCTGGGGACACCCGACAGGACTCCCCCTCCCTGCTCACTCATGTGCNAAAAGAGAAAACCTTTTTAATTATAATTTTGGCACTTACGCATCGATCCGCCCTTACAAGCCTCTATGCAAGCTCTTCGTGCTCCTGCTGATGGATGCACGCAGCCCGGGCGGAGGTTTGCAGGGGGCTGCGCCCTCGCTGGTTATCCTGCTGGGGATGTGGGATGTGCCTCCTGCTTTACAGGAGAAGGAAAATGAGCTGGAGGGGACAGAAGTCATGTCTCGGACAGCAGAGTATGTGGGTGACAGAGTGCGGGGGTCCCCACACCAGCTCTGGGGACACCCAACATGACTCCTCCTCCCTGCTCGCTCATGTGTCTTTCACCATTGGCATGAGAGCTGGCCCTGGAATATTTATTGGCCTCGGTCTTTCCAATCTTCTTGTTCATCCCCTGGTAGCCACTGGCTTTAATGTGCTTGTGAAGACATTCTCATATTTGCAGGTGTCACCGTGCTTCTAAGGGATGGAGCGATCTTCCACTGGAAGACTCCCATCACCCATGATGGGAAACAGCCCCGGCCCCGTAGGAAAAGCAGGAGTGTGACCGGAGAGGAGATCCTGAACCACAGCCGATGTCTCTGCCGCCCGCCCGGGACAGCGGTGGGCAGCGGCACGACCCCCCCCGCCTTCACCCACCACAGCAGTGAGCTTTACTGCTTCACAACATATGTGTTTTTGACACATTCTGCATAAATAATTTATTATAGAGACAGATTAGAGTTACAAGGCATTAAATCTTGCACTTTCGGCTTCAGGGAAGTTTTCAGTGCTGCTGGGCCTGGGGCTTGTTTGGAGTAACTCGGAGGAGGGAAAATCCCCAGTGCTCCCGTGATATACGTTAAAGTAAGCTACTTTTTATTCCAATTTGGAAAAAGTTAAGTAAAGCAAACCCTCAGATCTAAGCTACGGGATTGAAGGAACAGGTCACAAGGAGAGGAGGAAATTCAACCCTATCCACATCAATGACTTCGACTCGGTTCCTAAAACCATATCTGATTAACCAAAGACTTCCATTCTCATCTAGTGACTACACTGAATATAAACAGACATCCATCAGGGGAGAAAAAACAATAATTGCTGTTTCTGCCAGATGAAGCCATCGCTTCCATACCATGCGCCAAGACCTCTTCATGACACCCACACAACTGGGAATTCTGGGGCAGCCCTGGGGATGGATCCTTCTGCTTGCACGAAGAGCTGAGGGCCCATACGTCTTTAAATCCCCGAGCATCACTATATTATAGTATTACAAAACTCCAGATCCTTCTAAAGTCACCATGCCACTTCTTTTTTTTTTTTCTTTATTTTTTTTTTTTTACCCTAGGTTCTCTCTGGAGAGGGTTGTTGCATCCACCAAGCTCTCCGCTCAGAGAGTCAGGCAGAGGAATTTTGGTCCAAGGTCAGACTCAAGACACGATGGTCTGACTGATGCAAAATGTAAGCACTTGTCACCAGAGCCATCCTTTGGAAAGCTGTGAAACACTTTGCTTCTGTGCTTAATAAGATCCTTTTCAGAACTACCATTACCCGTGAAAAATCAGAATATGGAGCTACATTTCTCAGACACATTTAAAAAAATAAAATCCAAGTGGGGAATCCACAACAGATCAAAATGTCACCAATATAAATGCATGCACTAATAAAAATGCATTCCAAGAAACAATTATACTTGGGGGGGAGGCTGGTATTTTATAAATTGCTCTGATGAACTTCAAAACAAAAGATGCAGAAACTGTATCAGAAAACCACCTTCTGGTGACCCTCCCAGCATTTACAAAAATTAAGAGTCTCATTCAAAATACCAACCAAACGAAACCCACCCAAACCATACAATATTCTTCAACTTTGTATTCCGACAGGCTTGCTGGAGCTGTCATTAGATGGCACTTTAGTTTGTGATCTCAGCAGAGACACCAGAACCAACGCAGCTACACAGAAACAGGATTTCAGGCTACTCCTCCCCTCTAAAAATGGTGAGAGGTGGACTGGACCCCGCTACCTGCTCCCAGCACAAACAAAGCTGTCCCGCGCGCAGCACTACCAACACAGCGCTCTTTCACAAACTCCAAATTCACTTATTTTAATAAAACATGCTACTTGAGCCATCTGACATTTATTATGCTTAAGCAACATAAAATAGAAAAGAAACATCGATGACCAGAAACAACCCTCACTTTTATTGCCAAGGTTCTGAAATTTTTTTCCCCCCTTTTCTTTTTGCTAATAACTGCCTCCCTGCTTCACCTTGCCTGCTGCAATATTGCAGGAAATTCCCTGAAAGAAACTCTAATGTGGATCGCAGCTGTGCAGTTTAAAGCCAAGCAAGCCTTTAACTTCAGGGGGTTTAGGCTGGACTAAACACTCCCGTGCCCCGCTGCAAAGTTGCAAATGCTCTCCTGCTCCTTCAGAGCACGTTTCGTTAGCAGAATGAACGCACAGAGAGAAACTTGCCTGCTCCGGAAAATCCCGTAGCATCAAGGTGATGCCGTGGGATGTTAAGCCTCGTTTATCGGGACAATCCTGCTTCAGATTTGGGAGGCTGGCAGGTGAGCGGAGGAGCTGTGGCTTTAAGATCGCAAGGCTCTGCCTGTGCCCATATATCACTGCTCCATGCTGCGGTGGCTTTTCTGCCTGCTGCTCAAATTTGTCCAATTAGACATGGCCCCACAGGGTGGAATTCAGTGTGAAATGTGTCTATTGACGTCTGCAAATTAACCAACGCAGCAGACATGCTGCTTTAAAGCCTGGGAGCGACAGGCAGGGAAATGCCTGCCCAGGACAAACGCAGGAGGACGGGCTGGGTAAAAGCCCGGATCAGCCTGTTAAGGGATTCCCAGACTCAGCTAGGTGAAGTGTGTGAGCCGCCGCGGCACTTCGCACCTCAAGCTGTGCTGTCTCACACCACTGACCCCTCCATGGCGACATAAGTCTCAAGAAGAAGCCAGGATTATCTGTCTAAGAGCCTTACATGTGTCATGTAAGGTCAGGTGCCAACTGCAATGTAAATTAGTAGTTAAGAGTATTGGTAGCTAGACAGATGCTGGGAGCCTCAATTAGAAAGAAAAGTCAGATTATAAGTAATTAAGAGACACAAAAAATGCTTCAGAGGCTAAATACCTCAACTGCCTCCAGTGTGATTTTTTTTTTGTTGTTTTTTTTCTTAAATAAAGCACACATTCCTCAGCAGTCCCAGATTCTGCCCAAAACACCTCTGCAGACTCCAAAGCTGGTCTCCACGCAGACAAACATCCTGGGCATCCTGGTGTCCGTAGCACTGGCGGGGGAACTGGGGAAGCGGGGTGCCTGAACTGGGCAGAGCACAGCCCAAGTCATCATTTTTGCTTCCCAGCTGGTAGAAAAGGGTAAGCTTTTGTGTCACACATGTGACTTAATAATTTTGGGTTTAAATATTGTTAAAGAGCTGCATCGCCTTTGAGAAGTGCTCCTACAGCTGCTGTATCTCCGATACACAATAACACACACAGCCAACCATAAGCACAAGCACAAGTTGCTGATGACCCAGCGACCTGAACTCACTTTATAAATAGGAAAACCCATAATATCTGCAGCACAGTAAGAAAATAAAATCATGAGTCCCATTTTCAAGATGGGCAAGCCAGCCCATCCTAAGCAACACAGCCTGGGACCCAGGGGAGTCTGGAGACGAGCTAGGAGGGGTCCTGCAGAATCCCACCTCCCGCACGCCGGCGTGCCGCAGTGCCTGCTTCGGGTGCGCGATATTTTATTTATATCGGGTCTTAGCACCTTTTCCTTGAAAGATCTGCCACAAGACATTCGGCCAGCGGAGAAGAGCACTTTAAAGATACCCTTGATTTAGAGACACTGAGATTTAAGAACCGTGCTTAAACGCTTTCCTTAGCACGGAGGAAGTTAGGCGTATGTTTGAGAATATTACTGAAGTGGAGCCAGGGCGATCACCCCGGCGGCCGCAGGGACCGGTGGCCCTGCAGTGTTTGCGGGGCTGGGCTCTTACATTTCAGAAAGCGTTAAAACACATGGAAAACCATACACTTAGGTTACTTATCAGGGCGCTCCAGCTTTGAAGAAACCACTCACTATTTTTAAGTGTTTTTCTTCTTTTTTTTTTTTTTTTTTTTTTTGAGGCTGAAAGACTGTAATGGGTTCCTGAGAGCTCGGCGAGACGACAGTAGCACCTGCAAAGGACTAAGAAACACTTAGTCAACAGGGAGCTCGATGGTAAGGCAAGCACTTCAGAATCCTGAGAAAATTCTTCCCAAATAGTTTCGCGTTTCAGTTTGCTGTGTTTTCAAAATACCCCATTCAGGGAGGGGATGGAGTTCAAGTTAGCTTCTTGTTATTTTACAAATCATTCTGTATTTTCACAGCCATAAATCACAGAAGGAATTGACAATCTCTTGACATGGATTAAATGGCAGCTGATCCCTGAAATTATATTACCATTATTTCTGTGACACCTAAGGTTCCCAAATGCTGTCACGCCCTGGACAGCCATACAAAAATCCTCTGGCCACAGACCTCGCTCACACTTTACTGCACAGCAAGTGATTATGAGCAAATCAGCTCCAGCAGAAGAGGGTGGAACTGGAAACACCGTTGCTGTCATGCAAATATAACACTTGAATGGGGTAAAAATGAATCATGTAAAATAGACAGTCGATGTGAAAGGATAATGGGAGGTTTTTTTCTTCCAAAAAAAGCATCTATGGTAAAAGCATTGCAACGCTACTGTCTGACCTTCCCACCAGAAGCAAAGGCTCTGACCTGTCCTGTTAGTTGACAGATGCCTAAACCAGAAGCATCAATCACTCAGACAAATGCAACCGTCTCTGGATCTTTACCTTTCTGTATTATTTCCTTGGTGGAAAGGACATTTCTCTCCCTGAATGAAAGCTCTGGAAAGCTTCGCCATCATCACAGCCCCTCTGTCCCAGCCCTCGGCAGCCTTGCCAAGGGTGCGGCCAAGAGGAGGCTCAGGAAAAGCTGCCTGGGAGCAGGCGGGGAGGAGGAGCCGCTGGCACGGCCGCCGAGCACCCCAACTGCAGGAACAAGAAGCTCTTGGTTATTGGCGGTAATGGGGCTAATTGAAGACCTCGTCTTCTGCTCACAAGTTTTGCCATAGGACACGGAGCACAACAAACTTCTTTGTAATTTAGATCACAAGTTACAGAGATTATTATCCAATGACGATAAAACTTGTCTTGTGCAACCAGCAAGAGCTGAATATGGGCGAGGGAAAGACTGGAAAGCACTGTTAACATGAACCTTTGGAAGGGTTTCTGCATATTTTTGTCACCCTTTTGTCCTTTCAGAAGCTGTGTGGATGGTTATGGCAGGGCTGACTATGTTATCTTATGGACTAAATCCGCCTAGATCTGTAGATGATGTCTTAGGGGGTGAAAAAGATTAATAAGGAATCACTCCGATGGCTTTAGGACAGCTAAGAATCTTAACCCATTTAACCTCCCCTAAAACACACAATCAGATCAGAGGAAGTTGTAGGAAACTCATTTCAAAGACTCCAGGCGACACTTTTTAGGTCAGATTTACAAAGCTCATTAGAATGAAGGTCTGTTACTTTAGATTTTAATACTAAGACATACTAAGAAACCCTCTTGCCCCATTTAGGAAACATATAAAGCAAAGAATGCAAATTTTAAAAAGAAACTTAATCTTAATGCATGTGTTCTGCCACCAAATCTGAGTAAAACCTTCCTAGCTTATGTTCTTACAGAAAACGAGAGAAAACACATCGAAAAGGGACAACAAATGCCTATTTATTTACATCTTCTTATCCTTTGAAGTAGCATGTGGGATGTGCAGAGAAAACGATTCTTTGCAAATGGTATTTGCTCCGGAAGAAACAGAACCATTTAGGCACAGGAGTTACTGATTTTCCTTGTCCCTGTCAGCTTCCTAAAAATCTGTTTTTCCCAAAGGTGTGAGTGTGTCGAGGAGCTGTGACAGACATTCACGGGTTCACGGCCACTGACACCAACTGGCATCTGCTGGCGTACCGGAGCTGGGTCCGCAAACAGCTACGGAGAGAGGGGAAGGAGCGACGGCAGCCAAGGCTCCTGCTCTCTGTCTTGTGCAGAAAGAGCACAGAAATGGAAGGCGAGCTCTAGCTGATCTTTGTGATAAGACAGTGCCTCTGAAGTAGAGGAATGCAGACAGAAAAATGGAAAAAATACAACAGAAGTACGTCATTTCATAGCCTAATACAACCGTACGTACCTAGCCAGGTTTTGGCCGAAGGGCAGTGGTGCACTGAACTTGAAATAAAAAGAAAGAGATAACTTTGTGCAATATCAGAATGGCAAGCCACTGGAATTTTGTGGTTAATTAGGGAGGAAAAAGTCCTGTGTAGAGTGAGGTAGATGGCTCGGCAAACTTTAATTTTAATCTTGTGATAACTCCTAATAACAAAAGGCCTCTATGATCTATCAAACAAATTTATAAATGTTTGATCAATACATTTGACATGTTATTTAATTATGATTCTTCATGACAGAGACAATATGAAAAACTAGCGTCAACATTCTGACAGTGGAATAAATAAATAGATGTAATTATTTCTTATACCGATCCCAGATGAATTGTAATGTATCAGGCCAGACTGCAGACCAGAGTTCTAAGGTTTCCTTAATATGATAGAGTTTGATGTAAGGGGTGTCATGTATCCAATATTTTGCTGTTTTATTAGAATAAAAAGCTCTCTGGGGATTTCAAGTTCAAATGGTCACAAGTCACCCCCTCCATTGCTATTGTGCTTAATGCAAGGATAAGCACTGAAATATGTTTAGAAAAATGCTAGTACAGCTGGAAAAAGCAAAACATTAGCCTGCATGAATCTGAAAAAAACCTTGAACTCTGGGGTTGTTCAAAATTTACCCCTAGATGTCATTTTTTTTTTGGTAATTTTTCTCTACCCTAAGCACATGGAAGAGAGGTTTGGATACACGAGACACACGATGTGTAAAGACAGTCCTCGGGGCGAGGCTCAGCCCAGAGCTGTTTGCAGGAGGATAAACTCACTCCCCGCAGCAGAGCTGAGCGCCGACATTCCTTCTTGAGGAGAGAAGCTAGTTCCAGCGGTGGGTCGGGGCGAAGGCAGCCAGCACACTTGTGGCCATTATCACACAGACAGGAAAGAATGCACTATCTGCTTCTTGGGCCAAGAGAAATGAGAGTGAACATTTAACATGAGGGACCTCACTTCAAAGGCAAGCCAGCTGGATGTGAATAACGGGAGATGAAAACGCTAACACCAGCACAAACGTGCAGGTGGTCGTACTTGGCTGGAAATACTCCATCCGCAGCAGAGCCATGCCTGGGACAACACCGCTGCTCGGCGCGGAGCTGGAGAACGGCTCCGGTGAGCTGCTCTGTTTGCCCAACGCTGGCGGGAGCCCGGAGATGGCCAAGCATCCCTGCACACCCCGACAGCACGGGACCACTGCAGCTGGGTCAGGGTGTCTGATACAGTTGGAGGAGCTCGACCTGCCAGAACACGATGCTCTAACAAACCCTTTGGGAACTGATGGCAATAGAAGAAATAATAAGAAATAAGACAACAGCTGCATGCTCTACTAATACAGCAGTTCTAGGGTTTTCATGCATCATTCTTTACAGTAAGTGGTTGGGCAAATGAAACAAGAAAAGTCAAAGACCTACAGAGAATCCAGACTCAGTGTTTCCATGAGATGCCCCACTAACAGCCGCAGAACGATGCCTTTCTGATGGACTCAGTCTTGAACAAAGCACTGTGCCTTGCACAGCTTCCCAACGCGATCCGAAGGGAAAGCCCGTGCCCTTCTCGCTCGGTAGCAAACCGCTCGTGCAGGCAGGGTACGATTCCACTGGGTTTATTTCTGAAACCACCCAGGAGATCTTTTCCAGCCTGTTGGTACACAAATGCTGACTTAACGTCTCCCTCCCCTGTCAGCTGGCTGCTTCTTGCACAGGAGTTAAACCGCCTTTTAGTCAAAAACTCATGTTCCCATAAACTACATCAATTAAATCTGCCTGATTTAACGCAGGTATAATAATTATACAGATTACTACCAGGAGAAGGTGCTAGAAGCAATGCAGGAATCCTCTATGCAAGTGATTTTTACTACATTTTTCATTATTTTTAAAGGCAGTTGAATACTATCTGACATCTGTCGACATGGACCTTACTGGAGAATTTATAAACAAACAGCACCTATAAAAATGGGACAAAAGTAACTATTCAGTGCCCATGTATAGTATAGAAACTGATCAGCAAATCTGAACAAATTTGTTTCTTCTCTCTGACTTCAGCCTCAATACCAGAGACAAATGGCAAATAAAGAGTGGCAACAGTCCCTAAGGGAACTGACTCCAGCTCTATTAAACCCAAATGGAAGTGATTTCCAAGGGCCCTGCACCAGGAATGCCTTTTCTGCCGATTGCTATAGATTTAAGGGTTGTTAGCAAGAGGACAGAGCCATTCAAAGGTCTCAGACCTTGCCGGAATTATTTTCATGATGTGATATGCTGATTATTTCAGTACAGAAATGCCAGAAATAAAATAAGCCGTAGCTCTGCCCTTCCTTGGGGTCTGAAATCACTGCCTCCAGCAGAAGTTACTGTTCTATGGGGTTTCTACAAGAAATTAGCATCCCATTTATTATTGCTTTTCTGAACATTTTTGTAATTACATGGCCATTGCTTATTTTACTTCCCAAAAATTCATTTTAAAGGCAGCAAACATTTAATTCTTGGCCATTATCAGAAGCCAAATAGACCTAAAAACTGGCTTACAGAAGCCTCCGATGCTGGTAAGAATCTGCACGCTCGGTATATGAATTTCCCTGCCGATGAAGGGGAGGGCTCGGCTCCTGCCTTCAGCCTCGGCTCCCTGCAAAGCCGCCTGGACGCAGATAAATCCTGTGACCTGCCCAGCTTTCCGTACGGACAGAGCAGGGCCAGAAATATCTGCAACGGAAGGAAACGGAGCCTGCGTACCGCTGCGGAGTAAGAATGTAAAAAGGAATACGAATGAGAACTAAAATACAATATTAATACTGCTGTAAAATGACTTTTTAGACAATCTCACATAAAGCATCAGGGCAAGATTTGAGAGATTTGTTGCGGTGCCTGTTTTTAAGTATAAAACAGCATACCCTCAGTCGTTAAGCAGATGATGCTAGTTTTAACAAATGAAGCTGGATTAATTTAAAGTATTTAAAGTGATCAGCAGTCCTTAGGTTAAAGAACAGATGTCATTTTCTTCTAAGTTTCTGTTCTGATGAAAATATACTGCCAATCTGGGCTCTCCGACAGCCCGGCGTGCAGAGGCCACCCGAACCCTCGGCTACCTGCCCCAGCACCTCCAACCGGTTGCACCAGCAGCTGCCAGGGGATTAACGCACAGCAACCTTCAGAGAGATGGATGGAGGAGGTCAGGGAGCTGCCAACGGCCGCGACACGTGCCATGTATCACTGTCTGCTCCGCCCGCCCCGCCGCCGGGAAAATGGCAGAGCTCGGCCAACCGAGCCCACTTAAAGGACTAATGGGTAAATGCATAAAACTATTAAATGCATAAGAATCCTCTTCACCAAATGGTAAAATATAATGAAAGTTTAAACTGTTAATTGAATAAACCTCTTAAGGACAGAGTGCATCAGCGCAGGATGCTGAACAGCTTCCCGGCCGCATGCTACGTCCCTTCCCAGCCCAACCTCTGCGGGAAGCGTGTGCAGGACTGCGCACGTTTTGCAACGCTGGGACTCGGCATTGCAATCGTTTGCTGCGAGCTGTTTTCCTCCAATTGCTTTGAATGCAGAAAAGCCTAAAAATATTTTTAACTTAATGTCCAGCTAAAGGCAGTGAGCTCTCAAGGTGCCGCTGCTCTGGCACTGCGTCAGCCTTGGAGCGCAGGCGGAAAATCCTCCTCCTGCAGCCGGAATTAAAGACACGAGACAGCAGCTAAGAACGAACCAGAAATTCTCCATGGGGTTTGATCAGAAGGGGTTGCTCTCGTTGGCTTTGCTGACACCAAAGCCTCTGGTTGTTGCACAAGGGGAGCCGCCCTGCGCCGCTCCTGTGCACGGCTGCAGTCGGAGCGGAGGATCCTGCCCTTGGATTTTCAAGCAGATTAACTTCAGAAGACTGAACTAGCGGCAAAAGAGTCTCACCAATACCGCATTTCAGTTTCGTGGGCCCGATTGTATCAACTACTTTTGACACAAACCTTGTCCTTATTTCAAAGGGGCAGAACCTGCGCAGCCGCAGCCATCGCTGACGTTCTGTCGCGATTTCCTCGGCAATAACTGGCTTCTCCGGAGATCAGCGCTGCCTTTGGCCTCACGGTTTATCCTCATAGGAACAAGATTACTGCCTCATAAAACAATTGCAAAGCTACAGTACTATTATCCTTTAAACAGTAAAAGAAGAAAAAAAAATGATTTATGAAAAATACCATGATCCTTCATAAGCAGAGCCTGACTGACAGCAATTTCAGAGCCAGTAACTAATCTAATGGTGCATTAGAAGAGCGTAAAGAAGTAGATTTGGCCACTGAACCAAAGTCATTAAAGATTAGACCAGCTGGTTTAACAGTTAGGAAATGTTTCTGCCTATCTGAGCACAGGATACAATGAAAGTTGGTTTATGATTTAACGTCCCCGTTGTAAACAATACGACTTTTTGGATAAATCAATGGCTGACATTGACAGGACAGAAAACTTACTGAGCTGTGGGTAGTTTTGAAATCCAGCTTTCCAAAGCTACGCTAACAAAACCAGGAGGACTCCATCCTAAAAATAAATCTCCATTAAAATGTTATGCAATGATAGTCCATTATGTTACATTTTTAAAAATTGGTAGAAGGGATGTGCTTATTTATACTAAAGACAGCCTTCATACTAAAAAAGAAAAAAAA